>SJYT01044197.1:0-77322 GCA_006410635.1 Cephalophus harveyi | reverse complement strand
CCGTTCTTACCAAGCGCTGAAGTCCGCGGTTCCTGCCTCTCCCAGCCCAGCCCCCAACTTGTTAGTGGCAGATGCTGGATGCGCGCGGGGCGGGCCCAGCCCGAGTCTTTGCAGCCCGCCCCAAAATCTTTTTAAACCACAGCCTCACAGCTTTGCAAAACTTTTCTCACAGGCAGAACATGTGCGTTTCTGGATTCTTCCACTAGGCTTAACACGGGCAATAATCAGTGATTATTAGTTCATGTTGTTTCATTCTCCTAAACATTTATCCATCCCCTGCTGAGTGCCAGGCTGCTGCTCACAGCTTCAGACAAGGAGATGGGTCATCTTCATACTTCCCTCAAAAATATTGTTCTCTACCTCCTCCTTCCACTGTACCATGCCCTTGAGTCAGGGAGTGTGTGGCAGTTTTCCTTCTTTTTAATTTGATACCAAATGTGGGCAGCACTAGTGGTAAAGAACCCACCTGTCAATGCAGGAGACATGAGAGGCAGGTTCGATCCCTGGGTTGGGAAGATCCCCTGTGCCAGGGTCCAGCCCTGGTGGATCCAGGGTAGTTTGAAGCGGAGATGGTGTTGGCGTCTGAGGAATTAATTGTTTAATTAAAGGTATGTGGGCAGCACTAGTGGTAAAGAACCCACCTGTCAATGCAGGAGACATGAGAGGCAGGTTCGATCCCTGGGTTGGGAAGATCCCCTGTGCCAGGGTCCAGCCCTGGTGGATCCAGGGTAGTTTGAAGCGGAGATGGTGTTGGCGTCTGAGGAATTAATTGTTTAATTAAAGGTATGGAGGGAGATTAGAAAGAAATAGTGTAGTAGGAAAATAAGTGGAGAAAAGAGGCTGAATAACTTGGTTTACGTGGAAAACCAATAAAACTCCAAGACAAGGAGTTTGCACCACCTACATAGGTCACAGGCGTCTTCCCATTCTCCCGAAGGAGAGGAGACACAACGGCCTCCCTGGTCAGATCTTAAAAGCCCTGGCAAAATTAGTAGGCTTGGCGAGCCTCCACGCTCCAGATGGAAATTCAACCAGAAAAGAAGAGAACAAGAAAAGACCACACAGGGGAAACCAGTCTTTCCAGGAACTGGTCTGTTTCTTTATTTTCCAGGTCCGCTTTTATACTTTTAGTTATATATAGAGATAAATGTAAGAAACAGAGTCATGCAGGGTCAGTCGCTCCGACCTTTATCTAAAGACAGTGTTCTCAGCATATCATTGTTCTTACAAGGGTCTTATATTTGTTTACAATATCTTCCGGTCTGGAGACCGATTAACATTTTACGGCCCCACCTTTCTTTCTATTGATAAAGGTTAATCGATCAGAAAACTTGTTTCCCCTTAAGATCTACTTAGTCTTAAGATAGTGATACAGTTACATTTTTACATAGCAAGGACACAATGATTTATAACAAAGAAAGAGGAGTACAGTGATCTATAACAAAGAGAAAATTCATTAACTTAAAAGTCTAGTATTGCTAACATCAAAACTACTATATTTCCTTTTCTACATTCCAATTACATCGATTAACATACTCCCAGGTGCCTAAGGATATGGAGGCCTGGCAGCAATCATTAACCCAGCAATGAAACCCTTCACCAACATGATTTTTATCTTTAGAAAAACCCTATGCTAACTAAGACTTTCAAAATACTCCAAACTCTCTGTGCTGTTTATGGTTGAGAGGTTGTAAACAATCGTGTATGTAATAGCAAGAGTGTGGACAATCCTGTCACACAAGCTAGCCTGCCAGCAGAGAGGTTTTTGGACTGAAACACCCTTGTCACGCCCAGGAGATTTATTAATTGGAGTCCTAAGTTAACTCCTTTTCAGAGAGAGGTGGTGGGGGATAGCCCTCCGTATAATGTCAGAAGAGTAAGCCAAAAGCACAGTGCAGTAAGGCAGGCAGACTCTGTTTTGGGGGCAGATGCACGAGCAGATCCAGCGAGGCTCCCTTAAGGCCCAACTCGCCTTTGCCTGTCAGGCCCCTTAACCTCATGACCTTTGCCATGGGTGGGACTCCTCGTGCTGGCTCCCAGCACCCCTGGAGAAGGAAATGACAACACACTCCAGTATTCTTGCCTGGGAAATTCCATGGACAGAGACTTTGCTGGTACAGTCCATGGGGTTGCAAAAAAGCCAGACATGACTTAGCAGCTAAACAACAACTGTAGGTGGGTTTCCTTTTTCAGTCTTTTTACCTCAACAGTTTTCAGGAAATGGAAAGGGACAGTAACCCTCCCAGGAGTTTGTCACATCTTAACTGCATTTATCTCCCAGCAGCTGAATGACTTGTGCTGTGATCTGTTTCCCTCTCTTATCTAAAAGTTCTTAGAAGTAGAATTGAGTTTCAGTCATCTTTCCTCTCTAGCACACATAAGGAGTGCCATACTTGTTTCTAGGATAAATTTCCAGCCAAGGAATGGAAAGGTAAGTTGAGTTGAAGTGCTCTTTCCTTTCTTCATCAGCATCTTGCTGAAGAGATGTCCTGTTTCTGAGACAAATGGTTGCCAGTCATTAGCGGAAGGGAACCATGTTTGATCTGCTCTTTGATAACTTGGAGGAGTCAGAAAAGCCACACTAGCTAGCTGGTTTGTAAGCATGACCAGCCTTGAGCTAGCACTCATGTCCAGCTCAGAGAAAGTCAAGCCCCAACCACTATGTATTCGACAGATATGTGTGTGAAATATCTTAGCCCATCATTGGGAAGACTACATTGACCAGAACAGACATGATATCTTCCTTGATGGGACATACAGTGAAGAGGAAAGGGCAGATGATAACTGAATTTAGAAAAAAGTGCAGAATATGAGAAAAGGAAGATGGTGCCTTCAAGACAACCCAATCCATACTTAGATATCTTCACATAAGGCTTTAAAATGTTTCACTTAAAGACACTGAAATACCTGTAGTTATTAAAGTCACTTAATATTTGGGTGCAATAGTAAATGTGATCTTTTCTAAATATTTCTGTGTCTCTCAGTTTGTTCTTGGTTTACAAAAATGCAACTAATCACTCTGTTGACTCTGAATGCATGAAACTTGGTACATGCTAATAAACACCAAAGGTGAAGATAGATTCGTGTCTGTATATACAAGTGATATACCTGTGAAAAATTACGGTTTTGTATTTTCCTTTCCAAATTTTCACACTTTTGTTTCTTGGTTTTATTAATAATGTTTTGTTTTATTTTGAAAGGTGAAGTAGCTCAGTTGTGTCTGACTCTTTGCGACCCCGTGGACTATAGCCTACCAGGCTCCTCCATCCATGAGATTCTCCAGGCAAGAATACTGGAGTGGGTTGCCATTTCCTTCTCCAAGGGATCTTCCCAACCCAGGGATCGAACCCAGGTTCTCCTGCATTGGAGGCAGACGCTTTAACCTCTGAGCCACCAGGAAAGCCTGGTTTTATTTTAATTAATTTATTTTTTATTTTCTTAAATTTATCTATTTTTCAGTTCAGTTCAGTCGCTCAGTCGTGTCTGACTCTTTGCGACCCCATGAATCGCAGCACACCAGGCCTCCCTATTCATCACCATCTCCCGGAGTTCACTCAGACTCACGTCCATCGAGTCCGTGATGCCATCCAGCCATCTCATCCTCGGTCGTCCCCTTCTCCTCCTGCCCCCAATCCCTCCCAGCATCACAGTCTTTTCCAATGAGTCAACTCTTCACATGAGGTAGCCAAAGTACTGGAGTTTCAGCTTTAGCATCATTCCTTCCAAAGAAATCCCAGGGCTGATCTCCTTCAGAATGGACTGCATGGATTTCCTTGTAGTCCAAGGGACTCTCAAGAGTCTTCTCCAACACCACACTTCAAAAGCATCAATTCTTTGGCACTCAGCCTTCTTCACAGTCCAACTCTNCTCCTTCCCCCACTGTGTCCACAAGACTGTTCTCTATGTCTCCATCTCCACTGCTGCCCTGCAGATAGGTTCATCAGTACCATCTTTCTAGACTCCATATCTATGCAGTAATGTATGATATTTGTTTTTCTCTCCCTGACTTACTTCACTCTGTATAATAGGCTCTAGGTTCACCCACCTCATTTGAACTGACCTAAATGTGTTCCTTTTTATGGCTGAATGATATCCCATTGTATATATGTACCTTATTCATTTCTTGGTTTTTGTTTTGTTGTGCCTAACTGCTTCATCCAGGACAACCATTAGAATGTGGAAGAAAACTCATGCCATTAGCACATCTAACAAACCCATATATTGTTCCTGAGCTAAAATGCAATGCTCTCAACACTATACTGCTAAATATGATACTTACAGGCCAGTTTTGTGTAAACTGGCTTTCTATTCTGAACACCATTTTGGTTAAAGTGTTTCCCTTCTACTACCAGTTTGCTGAGTTTCTTTTTAATATTTATTTGGCTGTTGGGTCTTAGTTGTGGCATGTGGGATCTTTCATTGCAGTGTGTGGTCTTTTCATTGTGGCACATGAGCTTTCTTGCCCCACAGCATGTGGGATCTTAATTCTCTGAGCAGGGATTGAACCTGTGTCCCCTGCATTGGAAGGCAGATTCATAACCACTGGACCACCAGGGAAGTCTCTGAGTTTCTTTTTGAATTGTGTTTATCTAATATGAGTTATTTTAAATTGCATTGATCAATTTAAATTTTTATGTAGATTATTCCTATAGACATAAATTAGAAGAAATATATAACTAGCTCCTGTGTCTCAGTTTTAATAATTACAACACTTGGCCAAAGTTCTCAATTATTTGATATATTATTTTAAAGAAAATCCCACACTATACATAAATTTGCCTGTAATTACTTATTATGTATTGCTACTCTATTTACCTACCTTTCATTCCATTAGCATATCTAACAAGCAAAAAAAATGCCTCATATTTCCTGATACAAATGATGTTCAAATACTGTGATTTCTTCAAAAATGACTGTTTGAAATAAAAATCCAAACGTTTATTTAGCTATGTCTTTAAGGGTTTTTTTTTTTTTTACTATCTTAACAATCCTACTTTTTCCTTTATTTGTATTATTTTGGGCATAAAAATCAGATTCTTTGCCCTCTAGAAAATCCTACATCATACATATCACATATCATGTTCTATATGATACATGTTAGAATCATGTCCTGCATGATACATTTTTCTCATTGTTCCATCTTGGTGTCATTTTACATGAACCCAAACATAATTTAGATAGAGAAACAAGACAGGAGAAAGATGCTACCAAGAGAATTGGGGTTTGCAAGAAGACTCCCTTTTCTGCAGAGAAGTTAGGAAATTGTTCTGAGGTTATGCCTAATAACAATCTCTCCCAAGCCTGGAGATAGAGGAAAGGCAGCAGGCTCAGCAGACCTGTGGCTTCTTGCAGATCCAGGAATAACTGTACCAATATGTATTACATTCTTCAGATGACCAGAACTCAGACTTCTTCATGTAGACACAGTCATGGCAAAAAGATTCATTAGAAGGCTAGTTGCTGTGAAAAGACACACAAGCATCAGCTGAGTCCCTTAACCTCAATGTTGGGGCAAGGCACTCTAGCCACACCCAGCTGGAATTCTTACCAACAAAGTCCCAGAAGAGGATCAAGCCACCAGGTGAGAGTCTATCCCTAAAGGAAGACAAAATCTAAGAAATAAAAAATCCTAGCCATATCTTATAACAAGCCATACCTCATACAATAGGGGACTACTGGCATTGAAGACATATCATTACCTGCTGTGAGGGATTATCCTGTACATTATAGGATACTGAGCAGCATCTGTGGTCCCTGCCCACTAGGTGCCAGTAGCAGCCACTCTCCATCATGGCAACCAAAAATATCCCAGACACTGCCAAATATCTAGTTGGGGGTGGAGGAACATCACAATCATCTGATGCAAGATCTTACATTATAAATAAAATAAATGAGGCTCAGGTGGGCAGGTGCCTTAAAATCTCTAGATCTAGGAGATTAAGTTTGACAACATGATGCATTTGAGCATCTGGCATATAATAGGTATTATATCTGCCAAATGATCCATATCCTCCTTTCTAAGTGTTTCTTAAAATGTTTGCAACCCTCATTCATTCATTCCAAAACTGCTTGTTGTGCACCTGCTGTGTACCAAGCCTTGTACCAGATATTGAAGTCACATAAATGTGTGGGATGCCTGCCTACTTACTCTAAAGAAGTAGCTCACCTGATGGATTATATGTGTATAAGGAAAGCAAAATCATATTAAACACAGGCACAAAACTCTGCATAGTGTGTGGCTGGGATATTAAGGGACTTGAATTAATTCATGCTGGGCATGGGATAGATTGCTGTATGGGGCACAGTATCTGTATGGAGCCCTGTTGAGCACAGGGCTCAACAGGCATAATGCAATTCACCAAATCAACAGGATGTGTTATAGTAAAATGACACAGCAGGAGCAATAGTAGAAGGATAAAGATGCATAAATATGCAAAACAGTCCTTTAAAAAGTAGGAATAGAACTATCCTATGGCCCAATAATCCCACTACTAGGCATATACCTTGAGAAAACAATAACTGAGAGAGATGTATATACCCCAATGTTCACTGCAGCACTATTACAATAGCTAGGACATGGAAACAATCTAGAAGTCCATTGACAGACTGATGGATAAAGAAGCTGTGGTACATATATATAATGGAATATTCAGCTCAGTTCAGTTCAGTCGCTCAGTCGTGTCCGACTCTTTGCAACTGTCTGTGACCCCATGAATTGCAGCACACCAGGCCTCCTGTCTCTTATACACATCTAGATGTGTATAAGAGACAGGCATTGGCTTTGGTTGCCCAAGAGCATACGTTAAACTCCCAATGGCTCTCTATTTGACATGTGGTAATGTATATATTTCAGTGCAATTCTGTCAAATCATTTGGTTTCTGCCATACATCAGCCATAGATATACACATATCCCCTCCCTCTTGAGCCTCCCTCTCACCTCCCGCCCTATTCCACCCCTCTACGTTATCACAGAGCACTTGATTTGACCTCCCTGCCTCACAGAGCAAATCCCCACTGGCCTTCTATTCTGAATATGGTAATGGATATATTTCAGTGCTACTCATTTGATTTGTCCCACCTTCTCCTTCCCCCACTGTGTCCACAAGACTGTTCTCTATGTCTCCATCTCCACTGCTGCCCTGCAGATAGGTTCATCAGTACCATCTTTCTAGACTCCATATCTATGCAGTAATGTATGATATTTGTTTTTCTCTCCCTGACTTACTTCACTCTGTATAATAGGCTCTAGGTTCACCCACCTCATTTGAACTGACCTAAATGTGTTCCTTTTTATGGCTGAATGATATCCCATTGTATATATGTACCTTATTCATTTCTTGGTTTTTGTTTTGTTGTGCCTAACTGCTTCATC
This sequence comes from Cephalophus harveyi, assembly GCA_006410635.1. Taxonomy (NCBI): domain Eukaryota; kingdom Metazoa; phylum Chordata; class Mammalia; order Artiodactyla; family Bovidae; genus Cephalophus; species Cephalophus harveyi. The sequence goes on along the minus strand of SJYT01044197.1, from coordinate 69,949 downwards.
CAGGACAACCATTAGAATGTGGAAGAAAACTCATGCCATTAGCACATCTAACAAACCCATATATTGTTCCTGAGCTAAAATGCAATGCTCTCAACACTATACTGCTAAATATGATACTTACAGGCCAGTTTTGTGTAAACTGGCTTTCTATTCTGAACACCATTTTGGTTAAAGTGTTTCCCTTCTACTACCAGTTTGCTGAGTTTCTTTTTAATATTTATTTGGCTGTTGGGTCTTAGTTGTGGCATGTGGGATCTTTCATTGCAGTGTGTGGTCTTTTCATTGTGGCACATGAGCTTTCTTGCCCCACAGCATGTGGGATCTTAATTCTCTGAGCAGGGATTGAACCTGTGTCCCCTGCATTGGAAGGCAGATTCATAACCACTGGACCACCAGGGAAGTCTCTGAGTTTCTTTTTGAATTGTGTTTATCTAATATGAGTTATTTTAAATTGCATTGATCAATTTAAATTTTTATGTAGATTATTCCTATAGACATAAATTAGAAGAAATATATAACTAGCTCCTGTGTCTCAGTTTTAATAATTACAACACTTGGCCAAAGTTCTCAATTATTTGATATATTATTTTAAAGAAAATCCCACACTATACATAAATTTGCCTGTAATTACTTATTATGTATTGCTACTCTATTTACCTACCTTTCATTCCATTAGCATATCTAACAAGCAAAAAAAATGCCTCATATTTCCTGATACAAATGATGTTCAAATACTGTGATTTCTTCAAAAATGACTGTTTGAAATAAAAATCCAAACGTTTATTTAGCTATGTCTTTAAGGGTTTTTTTTTTTTTTACTATCTTAACAATCCTACTTTTTCCTTTATTTGTATTATTTTGGGCATAAAAATCAGATTCTTTGCCCTCTAGAAAATCCTACATCATACATATCACATATCATGTTCTATATGATACATGTTAGAATCATGTCCTGCATGATACATTTTTCTCATTGTTCCATCTTGGTGTCATTTTACATGAACCCAAACATAATTTAGATAGAGAAACAAGACAGGAGAAAGATGCTACCAAGAGAATTGGGGTTTGCAAGAAGACTCCCTTTTCTGCAGAGAAGTTAGGAAATTGTTCTGAGGTTATGCCTAATAACAATCTCTCCCAAGCCTGGAGATAGAGGAAAGGCAGCAGGCTCAGCAGACCTGTGGCTTCTTGCAGATCCAGGAATAACTGTACCAATATGTATTACATTCTTCAGATGACCAGAACTCAGACTTCTTCATGTAGACACAGTCATGGCAAAAAGATTCATTAGAAGGCTAGTTGCTGTGAAAAGACACACAAGCATCAGCTGAGTCCCTTAACCTCAATGTTGGGGCAAGGCACTCTAGCCACACCCAGCTGGAATTCTTACCAACAAAGTCCCAGAAGAGGATCAAGCCACCAGGTGAGAGTCTATCCCTAAAGGAAGACAAAATCTAAGAAATAAAAAATCCTAGCCATATCTTATAACAAGCCATACCTCATACAATAGGGGACTACTGGCATTGAAGACATATCATTACCTGCTGTGAGGGATTATCCTGTACATTATAGGATACTGAGCAGCATCTGTGGTCCCTGCCCACTAGGTGCCAGTAGCAGCCACTCTCCATCATGGCAACCAAAAATATCCCAGACACTGCCAAATATCTAGTTGGGGGTGGAGGAACATCACAATCATCTGATGCAAGATCTTACATTATAAATAAAATAAATGAGGCTCAGGTGGGCAGGTGCCTTAAAATCTCTAGATCTAGGAGATTAAGTTTGACAACATGATGCATTTGAGCATCTGGCATATAATAGGTATTATATCTGCCAAATGATCCATATCCTCCTTTCTAAGTGTTTCTTAAAATGTTTGCAACCCTCATTCATTCATTCCAAAACTGCTTGTTGTGCACCTGCTGTGTACCAAGCCTTGTACCAGATATTGAAGTCACATAAATGTGTGGGATGCCTGCCTACTTACTCTAAAGAAGTAGCTCACCTGATGGATTATATGTGTATAAGGAAAGCAAAATCATATTAAACACAGGCACAAAACTCTGCATAGTGTGTGGCTGGGATATTAAGGGACTTGAATTAATTCATGCTGGGCATGGGATAGATTGCTGTATGGGGCACAGTATCTGTATGGAGCCCTGTTGAGCACAGGGCTCAACAGGCATAATGCAATTCACCAAATCAACAGGATGTGTTATAGTAAAATGACACAGCAGGAGCAATAGTAGAAGGATAAAGATGCATAAATATGCAAAACAGTCCTTTAAAAAGTAGGAATAGAACTATCCTATGGCCCAATAATCCCACTACTAGGCATATACCTTGAGAAAACAATAACTGAGAGAGATGTATATACCCCAATGTTCACTGCAGCACTATTACAATAGCTAGGACATGGAAACAATCTAGAAGTCCATTGACAGACTGATGGATAAAGAAGCTGTGGTACATATATATAATGGAATATTCAGCTCAGTTCAGTTCAGTCGCTCAGTCGTGTCCGACTCTTTGCAACTGTCTGTGACCCCATGAATTGCAGCACACCAGGCCTCTCTGTCCATCACCAACTCCCGGAGTTCACTCAGACTCACATCCATCGAGTCAGTGATGCCATCCAGCTATCTCTTCCTCTGTCGTCCCCTTCTCCTCCTGCCCCCAATCCCTCCCAGCATCAGAATCTTTTCCAATGAGTCAACTCTTCACAAGAAGTGGCCAAAGTACTGGAGTTTCAGCTTTAGCCTCATTCCTTCTAAAGAAATTCCAGGGCTGATCTCCTTCAGAATGGACTGGTTGGATCTCCTTGCAGTCCAAGGGACTCTCAAGAGTCTTCTCCAACACCACAGTTCAAAAGCATCAATTCTTCGGCGCTCAGCCTTCTTCACAGTCCAACTCTCACATCCATACATGACTACTGGAAAAACCATAGCCTTGACTAGATGGACCTTTGCTGGCAAAGTAACGTCTCTGCTTTTGAATATACTATCTAGGTTGGTCATAACTTTTCTTCCAAGGAGTAAGCGTCTTTTAATCTCATGGCTGCAGTCACCTTCTGCAGTGATTTTCAGTTCAGTTCAGTCGCTCAGTCGTGTCCGACTCTTTGCGACCGCATGAATCGCAGCACGCCAGGCCTCCCTGTTTATCACCATCTCTCGGAGTTCACCCAGACTGACATCCATCGAGTCAGTGATTTTGGAACCCCAAAAAATAAAGTCTGACACTATTTCCACTGTTTTCCCATCTATTTCTCATGAAGTGATGGGACTGGATGCCATGATCTTCGTTTTCCGAATATTGAGCTTTAAGCCAATTTTTTCACTCTCCTCTTTCACTTTCATCAAGAGGCTTTTTAGTTCCTCTTCACTTTCTGCCATAAGGGTGGTGTCATCTGCATATCTGAGGTTATCTATATTTCTCCCAGCAATCTTGATTCCAGCTTATGTTTCTTCCAGGCCAGTGTTTCTCATGATGTACTCTGCATATAAGTTAAATAAGCAGGATGACAATATACAGCCTTGATGTACTCCTTTTCCTATTTGAAACCAGTCTGATGTTCCATGTCCAGTTCTAACTGTTGCTTCCTGACCTGCATACAGATTTCTCAAGAGGCAGGTTAGGTGGTCTGGTATTCCCATCTCTCTCAGAATTTTCCACAGGTTATTGTGATCCATACAGTCAAAGGCTTTGGCATAGTCAATAAAGCAGAAATAGATCTTTTTCTGGAACTCTCTTGCTTTTTCCATGATGCAGTGGATGTTGGCAATTTGATCTCTGGTTCCTCTGCCTTTTCTAAAACCAGCTTGAACATCAGGAAGTTCGTGGTTCATGTATTGCTGAAGCCTGGCTTGGAGAATTTTGAGCATTACTTTACTAGCATGTGAGATGAGTGCAATTGTGCGGTAGTTTGAGCCTTCTTTGGCATTGCCTTTCTTTGGGATTGTACTCGGCCATAAAAAGAACACATTTGAGTCAATCCTAATGATGTGGATGACCCTACAGCCTATAATACAGTGAAGTTAAGTCAGAAAGAGAAAAACAAATTTCATATATCAACACATATACATAGAATCTAGAGGGGGTCTTCCCTGGTGGCTCAGTGGTAAAGAATCCACCTGCAATGCAGGAGTTGCATGAAATGCAGGTCTGATCCTGGGGTAGGGAAGATCCCCTGGAGGTGGGCGTACAAGCCACTCTTGTATTCTTGCCCGGAGAATCCCATGGACAGAAGAGCCTGGTGGGCTACAGTCCATAGGGTCACAAAGAGTCAGACACAACTGAAATGACTTAGCATGCATGAATGGAGATACAGACATAGAGATCAGACTTGTGAAAATAGTGGGGGAAGGAGAGGGTGGGACGAATCGAGAGAGTAGTGTGGAAACATATACATTACCATATGTAAAACAGATAGCCAGTGGGAGTTTGCTATACAACTCAGGGAACCCCAAACCAGGGCTCTGTGAGAACCTAGAGGGGTGGGATGGGGTGGGAGGTGTGGGGGGCTTCAAGAGGGAGGGGGCATATGCATACCAATGGCTGATTCTTGTTGATGTACAGCAGAGACCAACATGATATTGCAAAGCAATTATCCTCCAATTAAAAATAAATAAAAATTTTAATTGCAAGACAAGGTCCATGAATTGAGTTATTAGGCACGTAGCTGTGGCAAGGAATTGGAGAGCACTTGGGAGTACAGGAAATGAGATGGTGAAGATAAGTGTCATCCAATGTGTGGGCACGGAAAGGTGCCATCATAAAGATTCTGGACTATGAGTGTGCAACTGAGGAGTTGAATGTTTTCTAAAACTATATCAAAGACATATTTTAGAAAGCTGGCACCCTGGACTTGACTACGGCATGCTTTGCTGAAGGTAAGACTACATATAAGAAATATAATAATTGTCTTGAGACCTGAGCTGAGACGGAAGCAGAAGGGATATAAGAAAATAAATGTACACAAGATGGTCCAGGAGGCTTGGGTGCAGGTCTGGGAAGATGTTTGGAAGTGAAGGAAAGTTCAAAGACAGATGATGATCAGAACATGAGGTCACTGAATTATATGCTGAGGAGTTAGGACTAGATCCCCTTAGTAGTCACTCTCCTCTTTTGCCTTTCCTAAATTCTGTTCTGCAGGACACTAGAGACTCTGAAAGTGAAAGTATTAGTTGCTCAGTCTTGTCTGACTCTTTGCAACTCCATGGACTGTAGCTGGCCAGGTTCCTCTGTCCATGGAATTTTCCAGGCAAGAATACTGGAGTGGGTTGCCATTTCCTTCTCCAGGGGATCTTCCTGACCCAGGGATCGAATCTGTGTCTCCTGTAGCTCCTGCACTGCAGGCAGATTCTTTACCACCTGAGCCACCAGAGAAGTCCTAGAGACTCTAGATAGGTCCAGATGAGCTCTTAATAAGCTTGGCACATCACACATTGCCTGTTCCTCTCCTTAAAGTGCTCAATTCCTCTTAATGTAGCAGAAGTCCTACAATAAGGAACTTCCCGTTTAGTGTTTCCTTTTTATATACCCTTCCCTTTGGCTCAGCTGGTAAAGAATCCACCTGCAATGCTGGAGACATGGGTTTAATCCCTGAGTTGGGAAGATCCTCTGGAGAAAGGAAAGGCTACCCACTCCAGTATTCTGGCCTGGAGAATTTCATGGACTGTATAGTCCATGGGGTTGCAAAGAGTTGGACACAACTGAGTGACTTTCACTTTCACTTTTTATAACACAAATACATTTTATTATAAAACAATCCATGTAATATAGATGAAAGTAAAAATCCATTTTTACCCACCATCCATCCCTATTGCAAACTCATTCCAGTCCCCTTCCAGAACAATGGTCGTTTCCACTTTGGTGCTATATTTCTGGAAATTTCTATGTAAATATATGCATATATTTTTTTACTAAAAATATAATTTTGAGGGAAAGCAAATTGATACACATTTGATACATATTTCCCAAAACTTGCTTTTTTCACTGTGTAACATCTTTATTGTTCAAACATATGGATCTAACTTAATTTTTTTAAGTTACTTAGTGTGAATATGCCACATGTGTTTTGTCACTCCTCAAGAGACATTTAAGCAATCAATAATCTGTGACCACTGCAGATAGTGTTAAACTGAACATCCTTATACACATATGCAGATGTTTCTCTGGAATAGATACCAAGAAGTGAAAATTCTAGGAATAATATGTACATTTTAAATCTTAATAGATATTGTTGGCCTAAACCAAACTGCCTGTCACATTTTCTATTGTCATGCATAATGTATTTTGTTAGTGTCAAGTGTGTGTGTGTGCATGCAAGCCATAATCAAACAACATTAGATAGGATATATGTATACCTGTTTAATGATGTTTAATTATGGTTTTCACACAAACAAATGACACTAACAAAGTAACATTAAGCATGACAATCGGAAATATGACTGGCAGTTTGGTTTAGGTCAAAATTAGATCCTGAGGGAATTGAGGATCTATGGGAAGATGGTTCCACGATCCATCTTCCAGTGAGACAGACTACAACAGGGGCACTCACATGAAGATAGGGACTGAGACATGGGACAGACTGCAACAGAGACACTCACATGAAGGTAGGCACTGAGCCAGCTTGCCACTTGTAAATGCCTTTTGAGTACTGTTTCCTGAGGTCAATCCAGTATGGGAAATCTCCTTGTAGACTCATGGGGAGAGAGCAGTTTAAGTCAAGCAATACTACAGCCAGAGGTGGGGATGGTGGTAGATGCACTCTAAGAACTGGGCTAACCTAGGGATGGATAGGGATGTCACAGCTGGATAGGGATGTCATCCATGGATAGGGATGTCACAGCTGAACATGCTAACTGAGAGCTCTGAGTTGACCTCCACGTCCACCATTATTACAGTCGATACGGTCAGCACATTACCAACACTTGTGATCCTTAGGCTCCTCATCTGTAAACCAGACATAACAATGGCAGGTGTCTTCTAAGATTTTTCTGGAAGGTCCAATGAGGGAATAAGAGCTTAGTGTGTTTCCTCATTTAGCACTGGGTAAGAACTACTTGGGAGTGTTACTTAAGGGCATGCAGCCATGGACAGGATGAGGAGTCTGGACACTACCCCACAGAAATGGTTCTGGCCATCAGTTGGATTCCACTGACCAACACTGAGTTCTGCTGTGTGTCCAACCTGGTTACAAGCACTAGGGACTCAAGGGTGAGTCAGATCAACCTCCTTTTTCTGGGGGCAGCAGCACATGTGGGGAGATGGACCCATGACCTGGCAGTACAGCCCAGTGTTGAAGAACAGAGAGTGGGAAGAATGCTGAGGAACAATGTTAGGTCTGATAGTGAAGAAGGAGTAGGAATTATCCACACAGACTAAGGGAGGGAGGGCATTTCAGACTGATGGGCCAAGAGGTACAATTGGTTAGAAGCAGGTCACAAAAGAAGGTTGGCCAACTCTACTTGCCAAGACAGTGGATATGTAATATGAAGCACAGAAGGAAGATCTGCATGAGATTCTACAGGGGACAGGACATCAGTTTGCGTTGGCCCCAAGGACCCCCAAAGCACCCTTTCCTCCTTCTCACCTGCTCTGCTTGGCTGTTGATGATGACCAGGTGAGCACCCTCCTCAGCACAGTGACCCATGGTGCCAGAGTCCAGCTCCAGCAGCCAGGGATTCAACCTGAAGGGATGAGCAGTGTCAGTGAGAAACTGAGGCAGCCTCTCAGTTTTCTTGGACTGCCTGTTTATTTCAAGCTTATGATTCTCTTTTATACTTTTATAAAAGCATTAGGTCAGAGGTTTGATATTTTTAGTTCCCATTGACCCAGATTTATTTTTCTCCAAAAATCATTGCTGCCCCTCAAAAGGAGTTCCTTCCTCAGTGATTCTCTTATCTACTTTTTCTCATGTGTTCTTGTTAATACATTGTAACTCATGCTAATGTCTGGGCTGCATACCACATTCCTCAGTTTATTTCTTATCTTTCTAAGTCCTGTTTGCCCCTAGTATCCTAAGCTCACTATTTCTTAGAAAGGGCTTCTAGCTAATAATATCTCTAAAGTCCCTAATTTCTATAAGCTATAGTAGAATATGCTAACATTACAGCAATCCTTAAATCTTTAGCTTCTAACTATTTTAATTATTCCTAAGCCCTAAATTCAGCAAACTCCTTTGCCATAAACACTTTTCTCACAAATGGGCTTCAGATAGCAATCCCTCCCATGGGCTCAAGCTATGGCCTGTGTGCTCACCCTGGAACACTGTCTTGTAAAAGTCCTTGAACAAATGTCAGTGATTAACTTTATGAATTATTATTTGAGCACAGCTGCAGAAGGCTTTATGCCTTCTCATGCTCCTCTCAAAAACAATAAGCAACTTAATATTCTCTTCAGTCAACTTAGCCGAGGAAAGGAAAAAACAAGTCAGAATCACAAAGCCTAACTCCTTCATTCTGGGTCCGTGCCTACAGAACAAAGGGAAGGGGTTTAGGGCCGTGCTTCCATTTTGTCAGTAATGCCTAACGTGGCTCCTGACACCATGGCTTTGAGCCAGGGGGGGTTCATCAGTGGAAAAAATGTAGCAGGATCCCTGGAATGCCTTCTAGGTCTTTGGGCAGGACTCACAGGAGGATTCTGGGAAAGGGGAAAGAGGTCAGGTCGGCTGGGGCTGGTAGCTGCTCTGGTCACTGAATGGAGACACCAATGAAATGACTCGAATTTGACCCACCTGTGCATCCTTGACACTTTGCAAAAGTGAAACACACTAGCTTCCTAGTTGTCCACTGAAGGGATGGACATTATCAGAGGTAGAATGCAAAGCAGGGTTGCCTCAGACTTTGTGCTAACACCAGCCGTGACAGGGGTTTGATTGAAATAACCCACATGACACACTCTCATGCTACAAGAACTGCTACCATCAACGGTGCTGGAAAGAACAACCTCCCACTCCAAACTCTGATATTCACCACTCAAACCACCCTGTCTCCTTACCATTGCCTGCCCTCACAGCCTCTGTTTGCTGGAAGATTTCTCCCCAAATAATGTCCTGTTTGTGTCCAGCATCTGCCAGACCCTGTAGAACTGAGAGACCCATAGAGAAAGGCTGATTGAAACCTAGTGGTACACATGGTTTCCAAAGAAGCCCACCATTCTGATCAGCACTCACATTTGATGTCCAGTTACTTCAGTTCTTCCTGCATCTGGTTTATGAACTGTAAGACTAAGGGGATAAAAGCGATATACTCTAGAGCTTTAGACACGGTTTTTTCACCATCCCACAAATTCTCCAGACTGAGATGGGCAGGGCAGTTTCTCGCTGAAGTCATAGGTTCAGGAACACAGTCCAGTCACACCTTACTGCTCCATCTTCCTCACAGCCCCATAAAACCCTCCTCTCAAGACCAGATTTGAGGTCCCAGTTCTATCGGATCACTTTTCCCACTGGTCCTGCCAACTTACCTTCAGCTGGAACTGCACCAAGGATCAGAACTAACAAAAGCAGCATCAGGGTCACTGCTAGGCAGACAAACTTCCAGGGATCCTCCTGGGGAGGCTTTTGATCCTGCTGTGTTGTAGAGACTGGAGCAAGAGTGAATCAGCAGGATATCCCCCACACAGTGCGGGAAAGGGCTTCCCAGGTGGCACTAGTGATAAAGAACTTACCTGCCAAAGTAGGAGACATAAGAGACACAGGGTAGATCCCTGGGTCAGGAAGATCCCCTGGAGGAAGAAATGGCAACCCACCCCAGTATTCTTCTTTGGGAAATCCCATGGACAGAGGAGCCTGGCGGGGCTACAGTTTATGGGGTCACAAAGAGTCGGACACGACTGAAGCAACTGAGCACAGCACTCAGAGTCAGGGAAAGTGCTGATATAGCGCAAGGACTGTGGAGGGCTGAGACTGAATCACTCACTGGAGTAGGAAGTGATGAGTGATCACTGGTATTGCGGAAGGTGTCTACTCCTGCCTCACCTGGGTCCCTGGAACGGGGCAGAGGTTTTCCCCCCATTGGTGTGCAGGCCTGCAGGCTGCTGCCCTCTGTGCCTATGTCCAGCTGTAGCTGCAGCTCCTTCTGCTCTAGCCACCCACAGTCCTTCTGGTTTAACTGAAGACACACCCTTCCTATGTGGGGAAATGCCACCCCCATGTAAACCATCAGATATTTCCTATCTGGTTCAGCAAAGCCCCTGAGTTCTCTAGATGGCTTATCATCATTCATATCATGGGAAAAATGATACTGGCACCTTGGAGAAGGTATTCTGCTCCCAGTATATTCTCTACAGCTTTCATTTCTGCGGCCCCAGAAATCTGCCTCGAGGGCTCTGGTGCATTTGTGTCTTAAGGCTTCAGGTCACACTCGTTTCAAAAGACCTTGCATTTTCTCAGAGATAAAATTGTGCTAATTTCAACATTGGTGTTATTTTTATGACTCTTCTCTCAGAGCATGTGGCTGATCATTCCCCACTTTACATTTTAATGGAGAACATGATGCAATAAGGAAGAGAAGCAAGCGAATGTTGATGGAGACGCTTCTGTTTGTCAAACCCATTGTTAGGGAACTTTCATATCATGTCATTTTTTTTTTAGAGGAAGTCTTTTGTAACTGGTTATTTATTTATTTTGGTTGTTCTGGGTCTTTGTTGCGGCGCAGGCTTTCTCTAGTTGTGAGTGGGGGCTACCCTTTGGTACAGTGCACTAGCTTCTCTTGTGGTGTAGCGCAAGGCTCTAGGCTCACGGGCTTCGGTAGCTGCAACATGCAGGTTTAGTAGTCCTGTCACACGGGCTTAGCTGCTCTGCAGCATGTCGAATCTTCCAGGACCAGGGAACGAACCCATGTCCCCTGCATCAGCAGGTGAATTCCTATCCATTATACCACCAGAGAAGTCCACCATGTCGTTTAATATGTATTTTTCTCTGGATGTCATTGATTTTTCTCTTTTTCTTTGGTTTTCAGCAGTTGGAGCAGGATGTATTTGTCTGTATGGATGTGTGTTTATGCATGTGTGTGTGTGTGTGCACATTATTTTTGGAATCTACCCAGCTTCGGATTCTCTGAGTTCCTTCAATCTGTCTTTTGATTATCTTTCATAATTTTTATAAAAGTCTCAGAATTCTGAGCCCCATATCTCTTATTTATTTACTATAATCTGAGATATGCCACCTAAACTCTCAAACTGTTTTCTTATTTGTAAAATGGAAATAACTAGAATATCTGCCCATCTGCATTCAGAACATGGTATTTGGTGGTTCAGGCTTCCCAGGTGGCTCAGTGGTAAAGAATCCACCTGCCAATGCAGGAGATGCAGGAGATGTGGGTTCAAGCCCTGAATTGGGAAGATCCCCTGGAGATGGAAATGGTAACCCACTCCAGTATTCTTGCCTGGGAAATCCTGTGGACAGAGGAGAATGGCTGGCTACAGTCCATGGGGTCACAAAAGAGTTGGACACAACTTAGCAACTAAAGAACAACAACAATCTTGTGGTTCACAAGCCCCTGATAAGCACCTCTATAGATCTTTTTAAAAGTACAATTATATTCTTAGAATTGACCAAGCAGGACACCTACCTGCATCCTGAATATCTGGGGATCCTCAGTTTCAAGTGTCTTCCTGGGGCAGTACATTTCTGCTCTCTGGGACCAGAGAAAACTGTCAATGCCCTCTAGGAGAAGCACTCAAAGCCCTCAAGACCATACTGGGTTTGAGTGGGTCCCAGTCACAGGAAAGAATTGTCTCAAAAGTATCACTCTCCTCTGGTACTTGTCATCTGCAAGGACAACACTTATCACCATTTCTGTCTTATTAGAGGGCACTCAACCCACAAGCCCACATATGGGGTTGACCAGAAGCCTAAAGCCATTCTGAGATTTGAGCCTATACCTGTTAGTACCATATTTCTTTCCTGGATATGGTAGCAGTCTGATGGTGATAACATACTGGTTATGGAGGACACTCACCATGGACCTAGGATGAGTTTAGAGGTCTAGTCTACAGATGGGTCAACACCAGCCCTAGAGCCTGAGTTGCCTGTGGTCCTGTGTATCTGCTTCTGTGTTCATTCTCTGGATGCTGTCTCTGGTCTACATTTTTCAAAGCAGGCAGGGATGGTGACAGGAGTCCTTTCCCCTGTTAGCATTCTCAGATGCTAACCGCGCCCCTGCGCCATATGATCTCCCACAAGTCAGCCACAGGCTCTACACCACATCTCCAGCCATCCACCAAGGATGCACAAGCCTCTCTCTTCCCAATGTATTTGAAACTGTTGCTCTATAATGCCATCTGCTGCTGCTGCTAAGTCGCTTCAGTCGGGTCCGACTCTTAGCGACCTCATGGACTGCAGCCTACCAGGCTCCTTCGTCCATGGGATTTTCCAGGCAAGAATACTGGAGTGGGGTTCCATTGCCTTCTCCAATAATGCCATCAGTCCCTTCCAACTGATGCCCTCTTGAGAGCCCTGAGTTTGATCCCCAGCTTCATCACTAATAAGTCTTTTGACTTCAAAGAAATTAGCATAAACCTGTGAACCTCAGCCTCCACATCTGCAGACTGGGAGTAATAACAGCACTTTCTTGCCAGAGTAGATCTAACAATTAGTCATGTCCATTTGAACATGTATACTCACTATGGCCATGATAACATTGCATCTGTGAGTTTTATTACAAGACCTTTACCTCCAGGCTTGAGAGTTTGGGGTCTGGGGAGCAGGAGTGGCTCTGCCACTGAACTTTGTGCAAGAGGCACACAATAACAATATTTCTGTATGCCAGCACTGTTATAAGTCCTGGAAACCTATAACCAAAATGCATGATGTCTAGTCTCACACTCATGACCCCAAGAGTCACAGCACAATGTATGGAGCTGTGAGGGAGACACCTGCTGCTCACTATGGGAAAATGTGGAGAAAGGAATGTTTCTCTGGGACTTAAAGGACCAAGGGAATATTTCATGCAACGATGGGCTCAATAAAGGACAGAAATGATATGGACCTAACAGAAGCAGAAGATACTAAGAAAAGGTGGCAAGAATACACAGAAGAACTGTACAAAAAAGATCTTCACGACCCAGATAATCACGATGGTGTGATCACTCACCTAGAGCCAGACATCCTGGAATGTGAAGTCAAGTGGGCCTTAGAAAGCATCACTACGAACAAAGCTAGTGGAGGTGATGGAATTCCAGTGGAGCTATTTCAAATCCTAAAAGATGATGCTGTGAAAGTGCTGCATTCAATATGCCAGCAAATTTGGAGAACTCAGCAGTGGCCACAGGACTGGAAAAGGTCAGTTTTCATTCCAATCCCAAAAAAAGGCGATGCCAAAGAATGCTCAAACTACTGCACAATTGCACTCATCTCACATGCTAGTAAAGAAAGTAATGCTCAAAATTCTCCAAGCCAGGCTTCAACAATACATGAACCATGAACTTCCAGATGTCTAAGTTGGTTTTAGAAAAGGCAGAGGAACTAGAGATCAAATTGCCAACATCCGCTGGATCATCAAAAAAGTAAGAGAGTTCCAGAAAAAACATACTTTGCCAACAAAGGTCCATCTAGTCAAGGGTATAGTTTTTCCAGTAGTCAATTTTGGATGTGAAATCTGGACTATAAGGAAACCTGAGCTCCGAAGAATTGATGCTTTTGAACTGTGGTGTTGGAGAAGACTCTTGAGAGTCCCTTGGACTGCAAGGAGATCCAATCAGTCCATCCTAAAGGAAATCAGTCCTGAATGTTCATTGGAAGGGCTGATGCTGAAGCTGAAACTCCAATACTTTGGCCACCTGATGCAAAGAGCTGACTCATTGGAAAAGACCCTGATGTTGGGAAAGATTGAAGGCAGGAGGAGAAGAGGATGACAGAGAATGAGATGGTTGGATGGCATCACTGACTCAATGGACATAAGTTTGAGTAATCTCTAGGAGTTGGTGATGGACAGGGAGGCCTGGCGGGCTGCAGTCCATGGGGTCAGAAAGAGCCAGACACAACTGAGCGACTGAACTGAATTGAAGGCTTCTCAGGTGACTCAATAGTAAAGAATTCACCTGCCAGTGCAGGAGATGTGGGTTCAGTCCCTGGTGTAGAAAGATTCCCTGGAGAAGGAAATGGCAACCCACTCCAGTATTTTTGCCTTGGAAATCCTTTGGACAGAGGAGCCTGGCGAGCTAGAGTCCAAGGGGTCACAAAGAGTCAGACACAACTGAACACAAGGACACACACAGGCATTTTCTTGGCTGATAGCATGGGAAAAGGAATTCATTCCACAGCAACTGAAATCAACACAATTATAGTATAAGAAGATGCACCATTGGATCATTTCCATATGCTGGCCTATGGTAGCAGTCCCCAACCATTTTGGCACCAAGGATCAGTTTCATGGAAGACAACTTTTCTACAGGCCAAGAAAAGAGGCTGGTTTGGGGATGATACTCACATTGCATTTACTGTGCACTTTATTTCTATTTTTATTACATCAGCTCCATCTCAGATCATCAGGCATTAGATTCCGGAGGTTGGGGGCCCCTGGGCTATGGGGTTTGGAAGGATCCTGCAAGGTCAGGGACATGATCACACATTGTCTTGGAGAAGAACTCTAAGCATCCTGCCTGCCCTCACCTGTTCTGTGTGGCTGTTGATAGTGACTTAGGTGAGCATCCTCCTAGCCTGATTCCAGAGGAATCATCTGTGGAGACATAGTGACAGGAGCCCTCAAGCACCTGCCAGGCATCGAGCTGGACTCACGGGTGGATTCTAGGGGAAGTGGCGGGCTCCTCCAGGGTGGGGAGTTGGGTATGTTTCCTCTAGTTCCAATACCTGCTCCCACTTTTATATCTCGAAGCTGAAATGAGACAGGGACATTTTCAGTTTCTTGAATGTGCCAGCCTCTCTCTTAACCCAGGTGCCACTACATGCCCAACTCCTATCTGCTTCAATCAACCAGTCTCAGGTCACATGTCACCTCTTCCAGGAAGCCAATCTTGCCCCCCACACACCTGACTGGATGAGGTGTCTCTCTGCTTCCCAGCTTCTCCTGAAACTCCCCATAACATAGTGTTGCCATCACCCAGTTATGTGTCTGTGTATCTTACTAGACTCCTACAGCCCTCCTTGGTGCAGAGAGGGGACCTCACTAGCTGCATGTGTTCCCAGCATCTAAAATGATAAATAGTAAATAGAACAGTAAATATTTAATGGGCTTCCTTGGTGATTCAGCAGTAGAATCTGCCTGCAATGCAGGAGATGCAGCTTCGATCCCTGCACTGAGAAGATCCCCTGGGGAAGGGCATGGCACCCCACTCCAGTATTCTTGCCTGGAGAATCCCATGGACAGAGGAGCCTGGCAGGCTACAGTCCGTGGGGTTACAAAAGAGTCAGACAAGACTGAAGCAACTGAGCATGTACATGCATAAAATATTTAATAAATATATATGTTGAAGAAAATAATTAATGAAGGACATATGTGGTGCCATAAGACCCTATGGGACAGGAAGGAGAATGAGGAGATGTCATCTGAACTGGACTTTAAAGGATGAACAAGAGTCTTTGAGCACACAGTGTAGGCAGGGCATTCCAGGTGGAGGAACCAGGATGAGGGAAGATGTAGAGAAATGCCCAGAACAGGGTTAGGGGAGACTAGGAGTTCAGACCAGGACCAAATTGTGAAGGGGCTTGAAGGCACCTTAGAACCGTCACTCTAAGGCCACGGGAAATGGGATGGAAGCAAAGAACAGGAAGGGACTAGGGCAGCCAACTTGGCACTGGCAGATGCAGCCTGGACCGGGGGGCCAGCCAACACTTTCCACCAAGCTCTTTGCCGCTGAAGCAGCAGAAGACTCAGAGTGTGGGGGGAAATCTTGGTGAATTTTTCTTGGCACAACTCAGAATGGGAAAGGACATCAGAGGAATAGATGACCAACCAAGAAATGAATCCAAGACCAAGGAGAAAGATGTTTTCTTACTGTTCCTAAATGCCCAGGAAGGTCAGGAAATATGGCTAGGGTCATCAAAAGGAGTCAGTAGTAAGACTGGGGACACAGTAGAGGAGATCAAGGTCAGAGTCCAGCTTCATCTGGCAACCTTGCCTTGTGGGGGGTCTGAGACTTTGGATGAGTGACTTGACCTCTCTGAACTTCATTTTCTTTCTGTGTAAAATGGGGCTGAATTATACAGATAAGAGACACAATGCATGTAAGGAGACTGGCACAGAGTTAGTGCTTGGTGAAAGTGAACCCCCTGCCTCTACTCCCACTTCAAATTTTTTCATGCACTATAGGTGCTATTCCTACACTTGTCTCATAGATATTTGTTGAGCACCTACTATGTGCTGAGTAGTGTGTGGCCACTGAAGAAACCATGTTGAATAACTTAAGTCTCTTGGGACCACAACCTTGTAGCTTTGCTCAACTAGGCAAAACCATGCATTTCTGGATCTCTCCATTGGTTCAAGTCATTTCATTTCCCAAACATAACATGAGCCCCTGCAAGAATCTATGCTCACAGCCACAGATGAAAAGATGGGTCAGACCCTCATCTCACCCTTAAGAAAAATACTCTCGAGCAGACATGTCGACACAGTGGGGGAAGGAGAGGGTGAGGCGAATTGGGAGAGTAGCATATATACACTACCAGATATAAAATAGACAGCTAGTAGGAGGATGCTGTGTAGCACGGGGAGTTCAGCTCGGGGCTCTGTGATGACCTAGATGGGTGGGATGGCAATGGAGAGGGAAGTTCACGAGGGACAAGATACCCGTATAAATATAGCTGATTCATTTTGTTGTGCAGAAGAAACTAATACAACTATAAAGCAATTCTATTCCAATTTTTAAAAAATTTAACCAAAAGAAAAATGTCCTCAATGCCTTTGACTTAGGAAGCATGGGACAGTGTCTTATGGGTCTTCAATCTGATCTCAGATATATGAACTTGGTAGATAATCTTTAGTGTTTGTGGTTAATTATCAAAGGATTAGGAGAAGGCAATGGCAACCCACTCCAGTACTCTTGCCTGGAGAATCCCATGGATGGAGGAGCATGGTAGGCTGCAGTTCATGGGGTCGCTAAGAGTCAGACATGACTGAGCGACTTCACTTTCACTTTTCAGTTTCATGCATTGGAGAAGAAAATGGCAACCCACTCTAGTGTTCTTGCCTGGAGAATCCTAGGGACAGAGGAGCCTCTTGGGTGCCATCTATGGGGTCACACAGAGTCGGACACAACTGATGTGACTTAGCAACAGCAGCAGTCAAAGGATTTCCTTTTTGGATTTCCACTTTGATGGGTTTCAGGGAAGTTAAAGGAGCTGGTAACTCCCCAGGAGTCTGTCACATTTTCATTGCATTTATCTCCAGTATCTGAATGACTAATGTTCTTGCCTTTTAGAAGGGAAATTTGCCTCCCTGTCATCTTTCATCTCTAGCACAAACTGTCTTTATCTCTGTAGGAGAAGGGGACAACAGAAAATGAGATGGTTGGATGGCATCACTGACTCAATGGACATGAGTTTGAGCAAGCTCTAGGAGTTGGTGATGGACAGGAAAGCCTGGCGTGCTGCAGTCCATGGGGTCACAAATAGTCAAACACGACTGAGCAACTGAACTGAACTGATGTAGACTGTCAAATATTAATAAAATAAAATTCCAACTAAGGATTGCATAGGAAAGAGTTCTTCAGAGTCTTGGTCAACATTTTGCTCAAGGGGCCCCTCTTTTTCTGGGGCAAGTGACTGGTAAAAATAGAGGAAGGAAATCTCATGCTTGAACCGTTCTCTGACAAGTGGGAAAAGTCAGAACTCACCACAGTCACTGGTTAGTTTGATAAGCATGACCAGCCTTGGTATTTAAAGGCTGTGCATGAAATAACTCTTAGCTCCAGCGCAGAGGAAGTTCAGCCCCAACAACCATGTGTTCAAATGATATGTATGGAACATATGAGCCCATCTCTGGGGAGAATGCCATGACTATAGCTAACACAATACCCGCTCTCATGGAAATTACAGTGGAACAGAAGAGGCAGATGATAAATAACTGAAATTAGACAAGAGAGTGAAGTGTTTTAGGATGATAAGGCAATTATTATCTATGAGAGCCTAACAAGATAATTCATAGTAGAGGGACTTCTCTGGTGTTCCAGTAGCTAAGACTTCTCCTTCCAATGCAAGGGATGTGGGTTTGATCTCTGGTCAGGGGGCTAAGATCCCACATGCCTTGGGGCCAAAAAGCCAAAACATAAACCAGAAGCAATACAATCACAAATTCAATGCTTTAAAAATGGTCCACATAAAAAAAAAAAATCTTAAAAAAAAAAAAAAAAAGATAATCCATAGAGAGTAAGGCGGGCTGGGGGTAGTTTGGAGGGGTGGTTCACAGAGAAGTTGGCATTTCAGCTGAGGCGATCCACTCCAGGGGCAGAGAGAGAGGAGAGGTTGCAGCAGGTAGAAGGGGCAACATATACAAAGGACCTAAAGAGGAAGAACGATGGCCCATCCAAGGAACAGAAGAAAGCCAACATGACAGGGCACCTGGGCAGCAAGGAAGGGCACGGAGAGATCAAAGGGGCCTAAAATGACATGGACGAAATTGCAAAAAACATGCTTGCTAAGTCGCTTCAGTTGTGTCTGACTCTTTGTGACGCTAATGGGCTGCAGCCTGCCAGGCTTTTCTGTCCATGGGATTCTCCGGGCAAGAATACTGGAGTGGGTTGCCATGTCCTCCTCCAGGGGATCTTCCCAACCCAGGGATTGAACCTACAGCCCCTGCGACTTCTGCATTGACAGGTGAATTCTTTACCATCTGAGCCACTGGAAGCCCGTTACAAAGAACACTATCTCATAATCTCAACAGGCATGAGATGACACTCATTTACACACAGAATTCTGGCCACCATACAGACACAAGGGGAAGCGGATTCTGGCGATGTCCACTGCACCTGAAAAGTGAATTTCAGATAAATAAAGGAATAGCCAATCACATTTCGGAAGGATTTTGCAGTTCACAAACTTTCACATAAAGTTGTTTGTTTTCTCAGCAAGTGTTTAATGAGCCCTTATTAGGTGCCAACCTGTGGGAACATACTGGTGAGCAAGTTCAGAGTGGTGCTACCCTCTCGGGGCTGCCAGTCTAGTGGGGGAGGTGGGGAGGTGTTGATCAGTAATTTACACAACAGAGCACAGTGAGCAATACAATGGAAGCAGAAGCATCAGCTGCCCTCAAAGCTCTGGACACCTTCACTTCTGTGCAAAGCCAGCAGCCTGGAGTGCTCACAGTGACCATGTGAGCACCAGGGGCTTAGCATGCTTCCAGTTCCTCTGACCAGAGCACCGTAGGGAAGGCTGCAGCATCTGGCAGTTTGGAGCTCCGGGGCTTTCATGGCTTAAAGGAAGAGAATGCCACCTCCAATTTCCACTTAAGTTTCTTGCTAATCAAATGCCCAAGTTTGGGCTTGAGCCTAGTGGGAACACTATCTGAGACCATTCCTCCAGAGTAGGGTGAAACTGTGGCTCTTTCTGGAGCTTATCCCTGAGGTATTCATCATACCTCATCTGCCTGCAGCTCTCACCCTTAGGGACTCTTTCATTCACACAAATGAAGCGGAGGGAGGGAATTGCAAGTCAACTTTTAATGAGCCCCAGGTGTCACTGAAAAATCCCATAACCTGTTCACTAAGAAAACTTGAAATTGGCTTCTAGCGGTTACCATGCCAGTGGAGTTTGGCAGACTGTGCCAGGTGCATGTCCCACTGGGCTCTTTAACACCAGTCAGGTCTATAATATTTCTGAACTATTGTGTTCTCAAGGAAGATTTCCCAGGGGTCTTAACTGATGGGCACAGAGAGGACTGGGGTGGGGCTGGAGGTGACAGGTTCTGGTAAAGTCTATTAATTGTCTGCTAAGGATAAAAAAAAAAAAAAAAGATAATCCATAGAGAGTAAGGCGGGCTGGGGGTAGTTTGGAGGGGTGGTTCACAGAGAAGTTGGCATTTCAGCTGAGGCGATCCACTCCAGGGGCAGAGAGAGAGGAGAGGTTGCAGCAGGTAGAAGGGGCAACATATACAAAGGACCTAAAGAGGAAGAACGATGGCCCATCCAAGGAACAGAAGAAAGCCAACATGACAGGGCACCTGGGCAGCAAGGAAGGGCACGGAGAGATCAAAGGGGCCTAAAATGACATGGACGAAATTGCAAAAAACATGCTTGCTAAGTCGCTTCAGTTGTGTCTGACTCTTTGTGACGCTAATGGGCTGCAGCCTGCCAGGCTTTTCTGTCCATGGGATTCTCCGGGCAAGAATACTGGAGTGGGTTGCCATGTCCTCCTCCAGGGGATCTTCCCAACCCAGGGATTGAACCTACAGCCCCTGCGACTTCTGCATTGACAGGTGAATTCTTTACCATCTGAGCCACTGGAAGCCCGTTACAAAGAACACTATCTCATAATCTCAACAGGCATGAGATGACACTCATTTACACACAGAATTCTGGCCACCATACAGACACAAGGGGAAGCGGATTCTGGCGATGTCCACTGCACCTGAAAAGTGAATTTCAGATAAATAAAGGAATAGCCAATCACATTTCGGAAGGATTTTGCAGTTCACAAACTTTCACATAAAGTTGTTTGTTTTCTCAGCAAGTGTTTAATGAGCCCTTATTAGGTGCCAACCTGTGGGAACATACTGGTGAGCAAGTTCAGAGTGGTGCTACCCTCTCGGGGCTGCCAGTCTAGTGGGGGAGGTGGGGAGGTGTTGATCAGTAATTTACACAACAGAGCACAGTGAGCAATACAATGGAAGCAGAAGCATCAGCTGCCCTCAAAGCTCTGGACACCTTCACTTCTGTGCAAAGCCAGCAGCCTGGAGTGCTCACAGTGACCATGTGAGCACCAGGGGCTTAGCATGCTTCCAGTTCCTCTGACCAGAGCACCGTAGGGAAGGCTGCAGCATCTGGCAGTTTGGAGCTCCGGGGCTTTCATGGCTTAAAGGAAGAGAATGCCACCTCCAATTTCCACTTAAGTTTCTTGCTAATCAAATGCCCAAGTTTGGGCTTGAGCCTAGTGGGAACACTATCTGAGACCATTCCTCCAGAGTAGGGTGAAACTGTGGCTCTTTCTGGAGCTTATCCCTGAGGTATTCATCATACCTCATCTGCCTGCAGCTCTCACCCTTAGGGACTCTTTCATTCACACAAATGAAGCGGAGGGAGGGAATTGCAAGTCAACTTTTAATGAGCCCCAGGTGTCACTGAAAAATCCCATAACCTGTTCACTAAGAAAACTTGAAATTGGCTTCTAGCGGTTACCATGCCAGTGGAGTTTGGCAGACTGTGCCAGGTGCATGTCCCACTGGGCTCTTTAACACCAGTCAGGTCTATAATATTTCTGAACTATTGTGTTCTCAAGGAAGATTTCCCAGGGGTCTTAACTGATGGGCACAGAGAGGACTGGGGTGGGGCTGGAGGTGACAGGTTCTGGTAAAGTCTATTAATTGTCTGCTAAGGAGATCCTATAACATCAGTTCTCTGGGGACTTTTTTTTTTTTTTATGTAAGGTTTTCATCTATTAAACAGAGACCAGCTGGCCACCAGTGTGAATTGTTCACTTCTCTTCAGTGTCTAAAACATAGATTAATAGGCAAGAGGAGATATGTAGTAGCAAGGATAGCTTCCTGCTTGGAAGATATGTTGTAGCATTCATAGCACTGACTCACAGCAGATCAGTTCAGTTCAGTTCAGTTCAGTCACTCAGTTGTGTCTGACTCTTCGCGACACCCCTGGACCGCAACACCCCAGGCTTCCCTGTCCATTACCAACTGCCAGAGCCTACTCAAACTCATGCCCATTAGATGTGGGTTCAAATCCCGATGCTATCCCTTACTGTCTATGCAAATGTGGTGACATAACTTGACATCTCTAAGTTTCTGTCTGCAAATGAGGAAACTAATTAGTAATAGCGCCTGCCTCATGGTGTGCTGCATGGAAACTTGCTGGCACTTGGGAAATGTTCAATAAATGCTAGGTAGCTTTGTTTCCTCGCTGTATACAGTCCTGTAGGTGTCTGAACCAATCAACTACTTCATTTAGGTTACCCCATGCCTTAAGGACGTATCCATTCATTTATTCAACCAACATTCTTTAAATGTTGGAGTATAGAGTTGCCTTACAATGTTGCGTTAGTTACTATGTACACCAAAGTGAATCAGCTATACATATATCCGGGCTTCCCAGGTGGCGCTAGTGGTAAAGAATCTGCCTGCAATGCAGGAGACCCGGGTTCGGTCCCTGGGTCAAGAAGATCCCCTGGAGGAGGGCATGGCAACCCACTCTAGCATTCTTGCCCGAGAATCCCATGGATAGAGGATCTTGGTGGGCTACAGTTCATATGGTTGCAAAGAGTCAGAAACAACTGAAGCGACTTAGCACACATGCATACGTATATCCCCTCTTTGGGGATTTCCTTCCCATTTAGGTCACCACGGAGCATTGAGTAGAGCTCCCTGTACTATATAGCAGGCTCTCCTCAGTTATCTGTTCTATACGTGTCATCAATATTGTATATACGTCAGCCCCAGTCTCCCAATATTTTGACCACTAAAGAAAGCAACCTCTGGGCAAGTCCCAGCTTCTGGGAATTCAAGGACAGAGCAAGCCAGATGAAGTCCCCTGATCTCTGGGTGTTCATCTCATCTCACAGTAGAGAGAAAATATTCCACAAGAATATGAGTAAATGAGTCAAAGAGTGATACATTCATATTGTCTTGGTGGGTTTAGTCACTAAGTCATGTCCAACTCTTGTGACCCCCTGGACTGTAGCCCACTGGGCCCCTCTGTCCATGGGACTTCCCAGGCAAGAATACTGGAGTAGAGAGCCATTCCCTTCTCCAGGGGATCTTCCTGACCCAAGGATCAAACCCAGGTCTCCTGCATTGCAAGCAGATTCTTTACTGACTGAGCTATGAGGGAAGCCCATTAATGTCTTAAAGGAAATAAGAAGCATGCTGTGATTTTAAAATAGTGCATTCTAGACATTGAACTGAATACCTGCTATGATTATGAGATTGCTGCACTACACACCTGTATAAGTGACTATTGGAGACGTGAATGCTTCATAAGATGGATTTTTTTCCTGACTAAAGGCATCCAAAGGGGAAATGCCCCACCTAGGAAGGCAGAGAGGCTTCAACAGAGACTGGGCACACCACATGAGTGAGAAGACATCCACATTGGTTGTAGAAGTATGACACTCTAAAATTCCTTTCTGATTTCTAAAAAACATTTTTTGATATGGACAATCATAAATCTTTATTGAATTTGCTATGGTATGGTATATTATAATATTGAATTCATGACAATATTTTTTAAGATTTTCAAAATTTTATTTAATTAGTTATTTTTGGCTGCACTAGGTCTTCAATGCTGTGGGGGTTTTCTCTAGTTGTGGAGAGTAGGGACTACTCTCTAGTTGCGGTTCAGGGCTTTGCACTGTGGTGACGTCTCTTGTTGCATAGCACAGGTTCTAGGCCCAAGGGCTTCAGTAGTGCAAGGTGTGGGCTCAGTAGTTTCAGCTCCTGGGCTCTAGAGCACAGGTTCAGTAGTTGTGGCTCACTGGCTTAGTTGCTCTGCAGTATGTGGGATCTTCACAGACCAGGGATCGAATCTGTGTCTCCTGTACTGGCAGGTGGATTCTTTACCGCTGAGCCACCAGGGAAGTCTACAATATTGTTTTATGGTTTTGGCATTTTGGCCATGAGGCATGTGGGATTTTAGCTCCCTGACCAGGGATTAAACCCACACCCCTGCATCAGAAGGCAAAGTCTTAACCACTGGACTGCCAGGAAAGTCCCCTTCCTTCCTGATTTAGTGGGAACTGTTTCAGTTGTCAGTGACAGAAATGTAAATTAAAGCAAAGTTTTGGTAAAGTGAGTGGAAATCAAGGAACATTCAGAGACAGGTGAAGACCTGGATCTGAGGGTTGTTGAAAGACATGATGAGGAATTAGGAAGGAATCCTCCAGTCGTAGCTCTTCCAGTGTTGTCTGTGGGATGCTAAAGCCTCCAGATATTTCCAGATTCCCCAGTAGCTCAGCTGGTAAAGAATCTGCCTGCAATGTGGGAGACCTGGGTTTGATTCCTGGGTTAGGAAGACCCCCTGAAAAAGGGAATGGCTACCCACTCCAGTATTTTGGCCTGGAGAATTCCATGTATTGTATAGTACATGGGGTCGCAAAAAAGTCAGACATGACTGAGTGACTTTCACTTCACTGAAACTTACTAAGCTTGGCAAATGACACATTGTCTATTTCTCTTCAGCATGAGCACAATTCTCTTTAATATATTCAAGGTACTATGGCTTCCTGTGATTAAAAATTTTTCATTTCTTTCTTGTTATTTAATCCATGAGTTCATGGGATCGCAGAGAGTCAGACAGGACTGAACAACAACGACAATCCATAACTTAGATACAAACATACATTTGTGACTCACAAGACAACAGGAGATAAGGGGACAGTTTGGTTGATGCCAAAGTCAGATCCTTGAGGTATCTGAGAAAGCATATATTGGAAAGGCTGTCCCAAGTTCCAGGGGTGGGTGCTACCTGGGGTAGAGGAGCTTGGAATCCACAAATAGAGACTAATGTGAAGATGAGGGCTGATCCATCTCATCCCTTGTAGATGCATTTTGAGTACTGTTTCCTTGAGACCAATCCAATATTACTCATCTTTTATTTGGATTGAAAAAATTCTGCCTAGGGAGAAGACAGATTCAGTCAAAAAGTATGTGGGACCATAGGTGGAAGTGGGCCCACTGAGCCATAGATGGCTCAACTAAGTAAGTAAGACAAAGTGAAGTGAAGTTGCTCAGTCGTGTTCGAATCTTAGCGACCCCATGGACTGTAGCACACCGGATTCCTCCATCCATGGGATTTTCCAGGCAAGAGTACTGGAATGGGGTGCCATTGCCTTCTCCAACGTAAGACAAAGGGGGTCCCAAAGACTGGTGACACTGTGCAAGATAAAATGTCAGTAAACAGGCAAAAAGGTCTCAATATACTTCCATATCCAATAATATGGCCTATGTGGTCAGTCAAATTATGGTCACCTATGATGCACAGGCCACTCACCTGTAAAACAGAGACAACAAAGGCAGCTGCCTCTCAGATTCAATGAAACAATAAGAGCGCACTGTGGTGCTTAGCTGAGCACCAGATAAATAGCAACTAAGAGTATTGATGAGTAATACTGTTAGTATACTCTTTAGTTAACAGTAACTAAAGGGTACTGATGATGGAGTGAGAAGTTCAGATTCCACCCAGTGGACATGATTTTGGTACTCACTTGGAATCTCCTGACAAATTTGGAGATCTGCTGTGTGTCCAGTCAGCTTCCAGGAACCATGGACTGAAAAGCGTGTTAGATTCAGCTCTTATCCTAGAATAGCCCTCACTTATAGAGTGATGCCCCCATAATATGGCAACGTTTTCCAGATTTGTGTAATGTGATGGACACAGAGTTGGGGAAGAACATTGAGGGAGTCTGTTCTGCGTTGTGAAGTAGGAATAGGAGTCCACCATGTAGATGATGAAGAAAGAGCATTCCAGACAAAGGAGCCATAATGAATGATTGCCCCAAAACAGAACATGAGTGAATTGTGACCAACTCTTCATTTCAATACAGTGAGTGTGTATTATGAATAAAAGATTTGCACTGGATTATGCAGGGGACAGGGATATGACATTGCCATGATTTGGAAAGATCCCCAAATTCCTTCTCCCTCTCTTCCTACCTATTCTGCTTGGTTGTTGATAATGGACAGATAGTGACCAGCACAGTGATCCTCAGCTTTGACCCAGAAGTCTTTGCCTATAGAAAAGTTATATCAGAAGACACCATACTCAAGCAAGTCCTTGGGACAGGACTCTGAGGAGGATCCTTGAGGATGGGAAACAGCTCATCTCTGCTGGCACTGGTGGCTGTCCTGGCCACTGATTTGAGCCTTCAACCAAGCAAATGACGTGAATATAACCCACCTCCTGCATCCTTGACATTTTGCAACAGGGAGCATATTAGCTTTCCATCTATCCATTCCAGAGATGGACATTATCAGAAGGTAGCATAATGCAATGCAATGTGCCTCAATTTTGCATCTATAACAAAGGCGTTAGTGAAAATGACCATCATGAACTAATATGCTACAGGAACTGGTATGATTAAGTATGCTGAGAAAAAAATTCAACCTTTATTCACCATTATCCAGCCCTGTGCCCTGACTCCTTACTGTTGCCTGCCCACACATACTCCATTTGTTGCAATGTTTCTCCTCAGACGATGTCCCATTTGCCTTCAGCATCCGTCAGTTCTTCTAAGACTAACAGATTCATGAAGAAAAGCTGGTCAAGAACCAGGAAAGGTTGATATGTTGGGGAGGAATGCTATCACCCCTATCAGCACTCCCATTTGACGTCCAGTTGTTCCAGTTTATCCTGCATCTGGTATACACGGTCTATGAACAGCAAGATTGGGGGCAGCAAAGTGATATGCTCCAGATCTTTGACCCCTTCTTGATTCTTCCCCCCACCCTAAAAATCCTCCAGGATGAGGGGGGGGAGACAGTTTCCTTCTAAAATCCTACTGG
This sequence comes from Cephalophus harveyi, assembly GCA_006410635.1. Taxonomy (NCBI): domain Eukaryota; kingdom Metazoa; phylum Chordata; class Mammalia; order Artiodactyla; family Bovidae; genus Cephalophus; species Cephalophus harveyi. The sequence goes on along the minus strand of SJYT01044197.1, from coordinate 43,328 downwards.
CCAGGAAGCAACCCATCCATCCTGACTACTTCTCTACACTAGACCCATGTCTGTAGACTATAGACTATGGGCCTGTTTCCTTCTGATCACCCATCCCCAAAGGCTTACCCATCTCACCAAGAATAAAGAGCAACAGAAGTACCTTCTGATACGGTTCTGGAAAGGAATCAGTCGTGCGGGGGAGAGGGAGGTCTCCTTGTATGGGGGCAAACACTGTCAGGGATGCAGGGAGGCTGGACTTCATGGACTGCCCAGCTCCCAACCCCAGAAAGAGTTGAACTCTTCCTCCAGAATCCACCCGGGAGTCCAGCTCAATACCTTCGCTGGTCTTTGAGGGCTCCTGTTACTGCTTACCCACACAGATGACTCTTTTGGAATCGCACCAAGTCTCCACTTCCCAGAATACCTGGGTCATAAGGAAGCCTAAGTTGTGCTCACATAGGCTAGACCCTGGGTCACCAGGAGACCCAAGGGAAGTACTTTCAGGGCCCCACAGGGTGACCTCAAAGCCCTGAGAATTGACCACTGACTCCTTTTTTTCACTTTTGTTGTTCAGCTCATTCTGTATTATGTCAGCATCTTGGAGACTAGAAAGGGAAGGGAGATGACGAAACAGGGACCAAATGCACAATCCTCAGCCCCCAGCCCAGCTCCAGCATGCTCTGAACCTAGGACCTCCACACAGGTCCATGGTCTGCCCCTTCCTTCCGGCCTATATATATAATCCCCAAAGACTGGGAAATTTGCCCAGCCCCTACCACTCCTTCCCCTAGGACCAACTCTTTTAAACCTTATCATCTGGCCCTACAGTCCCCTGCTCAGGATGCCAGGAGCTCCTCCAATGAACTTAGCTGCACTGACAGTGGCTAACATGGGGTAAACGGGAGGAGGGTGTCAGGCCAGCCTCACAGGAAGCGGGAAGGCACTTCCGCCAGTGCCTGGACTGGATTCAGCTCTGCGGGTGGCTCTTGTAATAATGCTGCTTCCTCTGTTTCTAGAAGTTCTCCTTTCCTCCTCTCATCCTCTGTCATCACCCCTTTCAGCCACTTCCCCAAGCCCAAAACCCATACACCTGATGCCCCTCCTCTTGGAGGTGACCACGAAAATATGAACAAGAACGTCATTGCTATTCACTAATAATTTACTATGTACCAGTCCCTGAGCTCAACATGTCCTTGGGTCATCTCATTAACTGCTTCAAAATAAATGCAATTAAAACTCCCTTTGCACAAATGATGGAGCTGAGTCTCAGTGAAGGATATTCATCTTGTAAGGAACAGAGCCAGGATCTGAACCAGCTCTGCCTGACCTCACAGTCTGAGTTCTCACCACCCTGCTACCCTGCCTCCAGACTATCCCAGCGTTCTGATCCTGTTCACACCTGGTTGCTTGTTTAGAGAAAATGTCATGCCTGTCAGTTCCTGCTCTGGCTTCAGCTGATAGATCACATGAAGTGCCCCCCCGCCAAAGGCTGTCCAATGCAACCCAGCTCCCCTGTGATCTACGCAAAAAAAAAAATGTAAATGGGAGAAATTTAAAATTTTAATAACAGTAGGTAAAAAATATTGAACTTAAAATTTTGCATAGCAAAAGAAATCTACCAGCAAAATAAAAAGACAACCTACTGAATGGGGGAAAATATTTGGAAATGAAAAGTAGACAGCAATTAAACTCCTCGTGTAAAAGTAATTTCTCAAACATGAGAGAATGCAATTGGGTTGAAGTCACTAATTAAAAGAAAGAGTTCATGGATTTGATTAAATAAGAAAGAAATGTCTCACAGGATGGTGTATACAAAACACTCAAAGTATAAAAATACAGAAAGTTTTAGAAAAGAAGGAACAGGGGAGTAACTGCTTATTAGGTACAGGATTTCCCTCCAGAGTGATGAAAACGTTCTGGAAGTAGATAGAGGTGACAGCTCTTCAAAATTGCAAATGTACTAAATGCCACAGAATTGTTTACTTTAAAATTGTTAACTTATGTGAATGCCACTTCATTTTTTATGGAAAAGATATAGCCAACAAATATTTTAAAAGTAACCTCAGGGTAGCAATCTCCATATTTATATCTGATAAAAATTAAAGGAAAATCATCTTATGTTACAAATAAACTTATACATTTTAAAGGGTCCAAACAGATCGTGAATAGATGCAAACCCAATATAGATAAATCAGTAAATGAAAATCCATAACTACATCAACACCAGTACTTGGAGCTTTTATCTCGATCCTCTTAAAATTCTACAAATCAAGAAGACAAGACTTAGACTAAAGAATATATTATCTAAACACAATTTAAAAGTTTGAGCTACTAAGTAGAGAGAGAAATGTATACCCAAGAGAAAAGCAACTCACTCTCCAGCACACATGGAATATTTACAAGAAATTAATCATGTATTTAGCCCCCAAACCACTTAATGAATCCCAAAGCCATCTATTGTCTATGTGTTTCACTGAATTGCACTAAAATTAAATCACACACAAAAAATAGCTTTAAAATGCACATGTCTGGAAACAGAGTCAACTTTTGGAATCATTAAAGGATTCCCCAGAGGTCTGGGGGTGAAAATTCAAGAATCTAGCTTGAACATAACAAGTCTGAGACAGCTAAATAAAGTCTCAGACTTCCAAATAAAGATGATCATTGAAAGAAGGGCTATTTTTCCTATTGACCAGGCTTTTATTGGATGAATCAACATCCCTCTTCTCTCTGTCCCAAAGAATGGTGGAAATGTTAGACATTCTACTATTACACTCTGTTAGTTACACATAAGTTTTTGTTTCATGAGGAAATAATTTAGATTTACTGATTTTCTGGGTGTTCTTAGGGTTTGCTTTTATTTGGTTTCCTTTTTCTCATTTTTTTGTATTTGATATCATTTCATTTAAATAATTATTTGTGTTCATGGGGTCGCAAAGAGTCGGACACGACTGAGCAACTGAACTGAACTGAACTAAATATATGAACCTGATTAAAAAGAAATTGGAGTAGATGAATAGATAGATAACCCATGGTACATCCAGACAATGGAATATTATTCAGCACTAAAAAGAAATGAGCTATCAAGCCATGAAAACACATAGAGGAAATTTAAATGCATATTACTAAATACTAGAAGCTAACCTGAAAAGGTTACATATCATGTGATTTCAGCTATTTGACATTCTGGAAAAGGCAAAACTATGGAGACAGTAAAAAGATTTCTGGTTGCCAGGAGTTGGGGGGAGGTATAGATGAAATAGGCCAACCACTGGGAGGGTTCGAAGGCAATGAAATATTCTGTGTGGTACTATAATAATGGATACATGCCATTATCTGTTTGCCAAAATCCATAGAATGGACACCAAAAGTGAACTCTAATGCAAACTATGGACTTTGGGTGATAATGTGTCAATGTAAGTTAATCATTTGTTACAAATGCACCACTCTGATGCATGAACATGGAAGATGCGGGGCAGGGCGGGGCAGGGGGCGGTGGTACATGAGTAGGGGTGCTGACAGGGAGTCTGAAAACCACTTCCGGTTATTTAATTTAGAAAGACTACCTGGGGAGCTTAGAATTTTAGCACGCATGTCTTTGTTTTATTTCTTCCATGTTCATTGGAGATCTGGAGTAACCACAGATTTGATGTACTCATATATACTGGACTCCTCCCAAACTCCAACATATATTGAAGAACACTCGCCACCTCTTAAGTCCACCCTTAATCCTGGTCCCTCCTCTGCTCAAACACTTCATGTAGCTTCCTATTGTCCCTGTTTGGGTTCTGGGAAAATCGAGCCATCAGCATAGGGTCCTGTAGTCAGCCGTGCATATATCCATGTGTGCTCAAGGTGACCCCATGAACTGTAAACCCACCAGGCTCCTCTGTCCATGAAATTTTACAGTCCAGAATACTGGAGTAGGTTGCCATTTCCTTCTCCAGGGGATACTCTGGACCCAGGTATCCGACCCACATCTCTTGCATCTCCAGCATTGGCAGGTAGATTCTCTACCACAGTGCCAGTCTGGTAGTCAGCTGCTGCTGCTACTAAGTCACTTCAGTCGTGTCCGACTCTGTGCGATCCCGTAGATGGCAGCCCACCAGGCTCCCCCGTACCCGGGATTCTCCAGGCAAGAACACTGGAGTCGGTTGCCATCTTCTTCTCCAATGCGTGAAAGTGAAGTTGCTCAGTCGTGTCCGACTCTTAGCGACTCCATGGACTGCAGCCTACCAGGCTCCTCCATTCATGGGATTCTCCAGGCAAGAGTACTGGAGTCGGGTGCCATTGCCTTCTCCGCTGGGATTCAGCTAAAGAGGTAATATTGGGCACATGGCAACTGGTCCCGCCTCCAATCAACCACGCCCACTCGCTGTATCTTCAAAGGCGCCCAGAGCGCCCCCTGTTGGTCCTCGGTGAGACTCAGGCAAACGTGAATGGAACTGGGGTGAGGCCGTTGCAGACTCCCAGGAATAAAATGCTGTCGTCACGTTTGCCTGAGTCTCACCGAGAGCCAGCAGGGGGAGCTCTGGGCCCTTTTGACGATAGAGAGTCCCAGGCAGGGTGGTAGTGGATCATTCAGTCACTGAGGGCCTGCGCTCAGCGGCTCCACCTGCAGCCAAAGTCCACCCTCCGCGCGCAGAATCAGCTCCGGCTTCCTGCGTGGCTCCTCCCTGTCTGGCAGAAAACGGAAGCGCAGCAGGGTGAGAGCGAGGACCACCTTCATCTCAGTCATGGCAAACGTCTGTCCAATGCAGTTCCTGTGGAAGGAGTCGGGGCTCTGACTACACGGAACCCTCATCTCGGCCCGCAGTGCCTGAAATCTGACTGGCAGAGATAGAGCTAACCATGCCTGGGATCCCCCTCGTGGACTTGCATATCCCCTGAGCCTAGCCCAGACCTCAGTCTAGAATGCAGACCAGCAGACAAAGGAACCCTGCTCTCAGCATACTGCAGACCCCGCTTTGCGCCCACTACCATTCCCAGGGAGATGGGGGAGAAGGAGTGCCAGAACTCTGACCATCTTCACTTTGCCCCTTTCCTGCCCCCACAGTCACGCCTGGAATCTCAGCCCTAGAACCCCGCCCCCACTACTCCATCCTCACCTCAAATGCCCAATGCCCTCACCTGGGACCTGCTGAGAAGGGAATAAAAGCCAGAGGCGACCTCCCTTTGATGTTTTCTTGGTCAAAGCGGAAGGGATCATAGACCTGGGGGCAAGACAAGACAGGGTTACTGCGTGGTGTCTCCCAGGACATCCACCCTTGGAGAGGCAGATATGTATATAATGGGAAGGAGGTGATGTTTGATTTGCCAGTCAGAATTCTGTAGTCGCCCTTGGGTCCCCTAAAGGGAATGGACAGGAATGATGGAAGTATGGCGTGGCAGAGGCATCACCTCAGGGTCTGGCCACACAGATGGGTTGTGGTGGGTCCCGAAAATATCAATGACGCAGATAACACCTGTGGAAGAGGAGGGACCAATCAGAACTAGCTCCAACCTGCCTGATGGGCCCCTCTTCCTACCAAGAACCTCCTCCCCCAGTCATTATAGTCACCTTTGGGGATGACCCAGCCATTTGGGAGAACAATGTCCTGGGTACAGCAGCGAGAGATGATCGTGACTGGGGGGTGCAACCGCAGACTCTCCTTGATGCACATGGTCAGGAAGGGCAACTGGGCCAGGTCGTCCCTAAGGAAACCCCATGACAATTATCTGGGGTGAAAAAAGAGAGATACCACCCCAGCCCTCCTGGTGCCCTATAAGATCCTCTCTGCCTAGAACAAAATCACAGACGGATCAAATATTTCCAAACTCATGAAGTCATATACATAAATATATACAGCTTTTCCTTTGATCATCATACCTCAATAAAATGGTTTTTAAAAAGAGAGAAAGAAAAGCAATATCACAGAAGTACTAGACAAAATTTAGTCAGATATTTTTAGAAGCTTTCATGAACAAATCAACAAAAAGTGAACCATAGAAATATTTACAAATTTGTGTGAATGTGGAACATTCTTTATGGCAAGATTGCAAAATCAAAAGGTAAGTGAGCAAGAAACAGATTAAATGTTTATCTTATTTATTACAGGACTAGAGATACTAGCTAATGCAATAAAACAGGAGAAAAAAATGAGGGTAATGTCATTTGAAAAGTGGAATAAATGCATCATTTTGGCAGACAGTGAAAGAGAATTCATTGGAAAAGTTTTTATAAGCATTGCAGATAAGATCCAGTAGAATTTAGAAAGTAGCATTGACAAATATACACTACCATGTGTAAAATAGATAGCTAGAGGGAAGCTGCTATATAACATGAGGAGCCCAGCCTAGCACTCTGTGATGACCTAGAGTGGCGGGATAAGGAGCTGATAGGAGGCAGGCTCAAGAGGGAGGGTATGTGAGTGTGTGCGTGTCTGTGTGTGTGTGTGTAGTTATGACCAGTTCGTGTTGCTGTATAGCAGAAACCAACACAACATTGTAAAGCAATTATCCTCCAATTAAAAATAATTAAATACAGTTACCCTCTGAGCCACCAGGGAAGCCAAGGCAAAGAAGAACTAAAGAGCCTCTTGATGAAAGTGAAAGAGGAAAGTGAAAACGTTGGCTTAAAACTCAATATTCAGAAAACTAAGGTATTTGGTCCCACCACTTCATGGCAAATAGATAGGGCAACCAGTGAGACTTTATTTTTTTGGGCTCCAAAATCACTGCAGATGGTGATTGCAGCCATGAAATTAAAAGACTCTTACTCCTTGGAAGAAAAACTATGACCAATCTAGACACCATATTAAAAAGCAGAGACATTACTTTGCCAACAAAGGCCCATCTATCAGAGCTGTTTTTTCCAGTAGTCATGTATGGATGTGAGTGTTGGACCACAAAGAAAGCTGAGCACCGAAGAATTGATGCTTTTGAACTGTGGTGTTGGAGAAGACTCTTGAGAGTCCCTTGGACTGCAGGGAGATCCAATCAGTCTATCCTAAAGGAAATCAGTCCTGAATATTCATTGGAAGGACTGATGCTGAAGCTGAAACTCCAATACTTTGGCCACCTGATGCGAAGAACTGACTTATTTGAAAAGACACTGATGCTGGGAAAGATTGAAGTCAGGAGGAGAAGGGGACGACAGAGGATGAGATGTTTGGATGGCATCACTGACTCAATGGACATGAGTTTCAGTAAACTCCAGGAGTTGGTGATGGACAGGGAAGCCTGGCATGCTGCAGTCCATGGGATCACAAAGAGTCAGATATGACTGAGTGACTGAACTGAACTGAACTGAAATACAGTTAACTAGCTCAAAATTGGAAAACTACAAAACACCAAATCTATGGACCAATAGCACTCTTCTCCCTTTCTTATAGTTTGTCTAGTGATTATGTATCCTTCCAAAGGTATTTTTTGCATTAAAAAATTATGTACTAGTATACTGAATACCATATACACTGCTCTTTATCTATTTCATGAAATAGTATATCAATCTTTTCTTGTATGTCTCTTAGGATTTGTCTCAAAAATAGAGTCTTCCCTACTCTGGAGCTATAACCTCCCATGGTTTCTTCTAGAGCCTTTAAGACGCCATCATTTTTTAAATCTTTGGTTCATGTGGATGTTACTTTCTTATAAGACATGAGAAGCAGGATGAATTAACTTTTTTACACATAGCTTCCCAGTTGTTCCTGAGATTTTAGGAAACAATCTTTATTTTGCTTATGGATATGAGACTCAATATTTAGCATTTCCTATGTTCACAGGGCAAGAAATGTATATTCATAAATTATCAGTTTTTCTATTAGAAATAACAGTTAGAAAAATAATAAAAGAAAAAATGATGGTGATAATATAAAATACCTGAATTAAACTTACCAAGAAATGTGAATGCATATTTTCCAATTAAACTTCTAACATTTCTCAATCCAGATAGAATATATGGTTCACCATAGCAACAAGAGTATCTAAGGTTAAGTTAACAACATGTGAATACAATCTTTTTGCTAAAATTTTAGACTTGATTAAAAGCCTAAAGATTCCCTGAATATCCAAAAATAGATATCCACTTCACACTCTGGGATACTGTGTATTAATATTATGAGGTAATCTGCTTTCCACAGGTCAATTATATATTCAAGTCAAATTCCTCCCTCCCTCCTTCCTTTCTCTCTCTCTCACTCTCCCTCTTTCTCATCCCTTCCCCCAATTTCTTCATTTTCTCCCAGCTGTCTTCTTGACCTAAATGTACCTCAAATGCACCCAAAAATCTACTGATTATATCTCAGAGTCTCTGCCAAGGCACTTCTTTCCACCCTCAACTTGGTCCCTCTTGTTCCAAATCCCAGCCCTGCCCAGGTACACAGGGAGTGTCCTGACCTGGGACTATTTCTACAGCAGGTTAGGAGCTCCTTAAAAGCAAAGACTGGATCTGGTCCTTCCTGAGTCTCCAGCATACGGAATGGGGCTGGGAAGAATTGGAGATGGCATAGAATTGGGGACAGAGAGGCAGTATGGCAGTGTTTCCTAAGTAGGGATTAGATGGATGAAGCTGCAGATGTTCCAAGAAAGGAGTTGGATGACTTTAATACGCAGGTGATCCTAGTGAACCCTAGACTCAACAATATGAGGAATTAAGGGGCAGGAGATTAGCAAATACTCAGGACTTGAAGATGTTTGAAAACATGTAATTTCAGAGAAAACAGTCAGGGAGTGGAGGCAAAGTTCACTTACTGAATTTGTGCTAAGTGTTATCATCTGTCCTCACATATTGTTAATTATCTCAGAAATCCAGGTTTCTCTGCCAAAAGCCAGCAAATTTTGTCCTCCTATTCATGCTGAGTGGGCTTCTCAGGTGGCACTAGTGGTAAAGAACCTGGCTGTCAGTGCAGGAGACGTAAGAGATGCAGGAGACGTAAGATCTTCCTGGGTTGGGAAGATCCCCTGAAGGAGAGCATGGCAATCCACTCCAGTATTCTTGCCTGGAGAATCCTATGGACAGAGGAGCCTGGCGGGGCTATAGTCCATGTGGTCGCACAGAGTCGGACACAACTGAAGCAACTTAGCGTGCGCACGCGCACGTGCACACACACACATGCTGGGTGTGAGATCCTGCCTCTGGGATCTGTTCCTGTTTCCACTAAGTGACAGAATGCACACAAAAAATTTCTCTCTTCCCCAGCCAGGGAGCAGAGGCAATGAGAAGGGCTCAGAAAAAGGCCATGAAGACTTGCACTCACCATTCAATCTCTTTAGACTCACGGTCCCTCAGGAGCTCTTGCACCTCCTGCCGGCAGCGCTCCTGGTATTCTGGGTGCTTTGCAAGGTTGTACAGAATCCAGGAGAGGCCACTGGCTGTAGTATCATGGCCTGGGGGTATCCAGAAAGACTTGTGTCTCTGGACTACTTCAGCACCACAGGGTGGACAACACCCCCACGGTAAAGCCCATGAGGAGGATGGAGAGGGATGGGGTGGTCTAGGGTCCACTGAGCTAGTTCTTGGGTTTAGAGACACCCTATCCCTACGTCTTCTCACACTGTGGCCTCACCCTCAAACATAAAGGTGTCAGCTTCAGCCCGGATGTCTTCGTCTGACAAGCCCTTCCCATCTTCATCCTGGAGAGAAAGCAAGATCCCTAGAATTGCTCTAGCTCAGAGGGTTTCTGAGGCTAAACTGAGACAATCTCTGAAGCCCCATTATCCATCCAGAGACCCAAGCCCACCCTGAAATTTTAAACCACCTGTGCACTCTGTCACCAGAGGCCCCACCCCAGAGACCTCCTCCTTGCCCTCTTTGTCTCCTATGTTGTCCCTGGTGAAAAAATAATCAATCACCCATAAATATTTTTACATTTCAAAATAATGAAGGATTTCTGAAAAAAAAAAAAAAGTTCCTGGCAACCTGGGTTACAACATGGGTTATAAAAATATAAAAACTTTAGACTTTGCCTTCTTACCAAAAATAATTTGTTTAAGCTCCAGAATAATCTCTCTCCCTGTCTCTCTCTCTCCCTCTCTCCCTCTCCCCATAGGGAGAAAGGGGAAAATGTATCAGCTGTCTTGTATAAGTTCCAAATTTAAAAATCGGGAGGTATGTACTTTTACTGTGATGCAAGTATGATTGCCATGTACAGGTAACAGCATACTTGAGCCATCAAAGGAATTTAGGAATGGGGTAGCAGAGCTACAGTTCTACTCTGGTTACTGTTTTTGCCATGAGTAATAAATGGGCTGCTCTGGTCCAGGATTCTGTATGTATACTGTACATACACATACATATGTACACAGTCTATCTCTGTGGTAGACTGACTTATTAGTTTCCCATTTGAGTGAAATCTCAGGCCCCTCACAGTTTCAGACTTAGTAGTCCCCCACAGGCAATATTCCACATGGTCATCTCTAAAACTTATCCCTGACCCATCCCTCTGTTCCACAAGCCCCTTCCATGGCTTCCCAGGACCCTCTGCATCCCATTCAAATTCTTTGATCAGATCAAAGTCCCTTCTACCTCTTGAACTCAGATCCCAGAGGAACCCACCTTGGTCAGCAGAAGCACATCAATGAAGTCCAAAGTCTTGGTCTTTGCCTTGCCCTTAAGGAAGTCATCAATATTCTCACTGGGGAGAGTGTGGCGCCGCTCCTGGATGATGGCATCTGTGAAGTCATGCACCAGGCGGCAAGCCCTGCGGAAGCGCTGCCCATCCAGGGTGAGGAAGTATAGGAAGTCCATGTGCAGGAAGATCTGCTTGTTCCGCTTGGCCACAAGCTCACTGAGCTCCAAGATGGCGGCGATATATTCACTGGGCTTCCTACAGGATGAGAGCATGAAGGGAGGAACAACTTAAAACACGTGAAGCCCAGAAGCCAGGAGCTACCTCCCTTCAGGAATTGAGGCTCCAAGAACAAATGGCTCACAGATACAGTGTGGGGATGAGCCAGAAGATGTGACTCTTCAGACTCGTCTCAACCCACATCCTATCTCCATGAGCTGACTGTATGCCCCAGGCACCTGGAGCACAGCTAAGATATCATATTTCTCTCCTGTCTCTCTCACTGCCCCCGTCTCCTTTCCAGAACCGCCCACCCAGCTCATACCTTATCCTCTCCCAGCTTGGCCCAGCCCCTTCCCAAGTCCTCTTACATCCAATGTCTATATGACAGTTGGATTCTTTTGAGTCAGATTTGCTTTGCCTGGCTTCAGAATGTCCTTAAGATATTACCTGCCCACTCCTTCAACCTTGTTTCCAATGTCTCTCCTCACTATTGCACATACTTTTCTCATTCTAGCCTTCTGTTCTTTATCAAACAGGTCTACCTACCTGAAAGGATAGCTCCTTCTCTTTCCATTTCCTGTCCTGGGTTGTCCTGCTCTGGGCCACCTCCTTCAGGAAGGCCCTCCTTATTGCTCTGGTCAGTCCTCCCTCCTCCGTCTACTACCTTGGGTCTATGACTCATGTTCCCAGGCTCTTAGCTGAGACTCACTCCTGGCAATTGCTGTCAAAACTGAAGACACATTTCTGCAGACTGTCCAGGGTCAGGAGGCTGAGGTGTTCAAACATGTCCAGACGGGTGTGGCCTTGGGTGACCAGGCGTTCCCACTTGGTCTGGACAGAAAAGGAGACAGAGTTAGGGCCCATTCCCAACTACCTGAGTGGACTCCCCCAGACCCTGCCTCTTGGCCCCAGGAAACCATCTCCAGAGAGTATCAGGCTTGAGTGGGAGTGGAAGCTGTTACTGCTAGGACATGAAGTTCTCAAGACTGGGAGTCAGGAGACCTGGTTTTAAATCTTGGCTCACCCTCCTGCTCTCTCTGTATCCTTGGTCAACTTACTGCATAAAGTTAAGTGCTAAGCAAATTTTAGCTTTCATCACCTTCACTAATGGAAACTGATGAATAAACTGTCCCTATGTTTAGAGAGGTATTTCCCCATGGGCCCTGAATACTCTTGCATAATCTTGCTGGGTATGCCAAAAAATTGGTAGTCCATGATGTTCTTTACCTGGACTGTTTCTCAGAGTTGTGTTTGCAGCAAACAACTTTTAAGAGTGAGGTAAAGTCTCCTCCTGGGAAAATATCAGGCGTGCTTCTATTTCTAAAAGTCACAGACACTCTAAATCTAGTATTCTTCTACCCTATAATAAAACATACTACTTGAGTAGGTACCAGTCAAAGTCCACATTTGCCATCCACATGGGATTTGTTGACTTGGAAGAAGAATACAAACCAGGAAGAAGAAGGTGCCATTTGCTATGCCAAGAGTAAAAACTATCCTTTGTCAGTGACCCAGGACTCTCATGTCTTCTGACAGAATCCACAAAACAGTAACAAGCTCCCTTGTCAGCTTGCAAGTATGGAAAAGACACAGCCACGTCACAAATTCCTGACCTTTCCTGTGTATATATATATCCAAACCCTGTGCAATGTGCTTTTTCAGTAACTTCTATTAGTAGGTGGAGCCTACTTTGATTCTGAGCTGGCCTTGGATCTACTTTCGCCAATGTGTGCTATGCTTAGTTGGTCAGTCCTGTCCGGCTCTTAGAGGACTCATGGATCACAGCCCGCTAGACTGCTCTGTCCATGGGATTCTCCCAGCAAGAATACTGGAATGGGTTTCCATGCCCTCCTCCAGGGGATGTTCCCAACCCAGGGATCAAACCCGTGTCTCCTACATTGCTGGCAAATTCTTTACCACTGAACCACCAGGGGAAGCTCTGCTTTGCTCAATAGACTTTGCTGGAAATGATGAGTAGATCGTCCTAAACCAAGCTCCCAAGCAGCATTGCAGCTTCCTGTCAGGCTGTTGGAACCCTGCTTCTGCCGTGTGAACAAACCTGGGATGCATTCTAAAGGGAGAGAATCACATGAAAGGAAGTCCTTTGCCTGGAGTAAGACCATTTGAGATCAGCCTGCAACCAGCCAAGCCCAAAATATGTGAGAAGAATGACCCTAGATCAGCAAAACTTCCTGTCTGATCACAGATACACTAGTGGCCCAATCTACATCCAGAAGAACCAGCCAAGTGACTCACAGACTTCTCAATACCAAGCACTTACTGTTTTAAGTGACTTGTTACTCTAGAATAACTACTACAAAATATTTATCATTTTTACCAAACATGTCTCAAGATTCCAAGGCCTCTTTGAGGAAAATGTAGAAACTAACACCTTCTGAGTATCTCTTATGTGCCAGAGACATAATTCCATTAGGTCATCTTGGTCACCCTACAAAGCAGGGATCACATAATCCTTATTTTTCAACTGTGGAAACCACGGTTCAGAAAGGAAGAGCCCATGGCCTTAAAGCCACCCACAAGAGCCAGGTTCCAGACAAGGTGTCTCTGAGTCCCCGTTATCCCCAAGACTCCAGATGGGACCCTGGGTTCAAGAGACTCACATGCATGATGTCTGCGCTCTTGGTGAAAATCTTCATATAGGGCTTCAGGATGTTGAAGTGGAAGGCTGGTGTCAGCATGCGACGGTGCCTGCTCCACTTGTCCCCAGCACTCAGCAGGAGCCCCTCCCCTAGCAGAGATAGCAACGGGGAGTGGGCGAAAGGCAGAACTTTCCTCTGGGTCCCCAGGGTTGTCCCCAATCCCCTTCGCTCACAGTTACTCACCCAGCCAGGGCTTCAGAAAGTCGTAGAAATCCATGCTCTTGGGTGCGACAGCAGCTGACATGAAGGAGGACCATCAGAGGCCAGGGAGATGGGGAAAGGAGGAAATTTTGTGTGGAATAGAGGATGCCAGCCAGGAATCTGCATTCCCGCTCTGAGCCCTGCATAGCAGGAATGGGGCCAAGAGAACTGGAAGCCAGAAGCCAGGTGGAGAGGTGATGGGAGGCGGAGGGACCAGACCAGGCTGCAGGACAGAGGGGAGCAAAGGCAAACCCCATGGACACAACTCTTAGGTGCTCAGAAACACTCCAACAAGATACAACATGCCCCAACATTCCCTGACGTGGCTCCTACATGGTCCAACATGTTATGAAGACACAGGCATAGCTCAGCACTCTACAAAGCATGTTTATGGGGACCTAGAACACCACGTCTGTCCCTGCACTCTGACCTCTCTTGAGATATGTGACGTGGCCCCATGTGTTAACATGTCCCGACATGGACCCAACATGGATGACACAGCCTGATATGACACATGGACCTGAAGACAATCTAACTTGGCCTGAATTTGCCCAACATGAGTCCCACACAGGGCTTACATACACTGATGTCGCAGACCTGAACCAGGTATGTCCCCGGCTGGGCCCCAGACATGACTCAGACATACCCTAAGACAGGCATCAAACAAGATCACATCAGGTCACTAGCATGTCTGAAAGTGACTCTGAGTCTCAGACCTCAAACAGACCTGAAACATGACCCAGACGTGACAAGCAGGAGAACCAGATAATCACTAACAGCATCTCAGGCAAGAAAAAGACAAACCCCAAAATGCCTCAAATGTCCTTGGCCACAGCTGAAGCAACTCCAGATATGACTGAGACCATGTCTATTTGAGCCCAGGTGTAATCATATACCAGGTGTCACCAGGTAAAACATGTACCAGCTGTAATCAGAAACCAGGTAGAAACATAAAGCTGACCAGACACAGCCTACAGCACACAGATGTGCCCTAGGTGTGAGTAGACATGACCAGAAGTAGGCAGGTGAGAGTCCAGGTAAGAAAGGGGCAGAGACATCTCTACCACAGCCCCCTGTGTCTGCACACAGCAGGGAGGATGTGGCAGCAGGCAAGCCATGGCCAAGAGTACGTCTACCTGGAGCAGTGGGATGGAAGATGCAGATGACCACATGCCAGCCCCCCACGCCCCACGAGCAACACACATCCCCATAGGTGCTGGCCAGGCCCTGTGTGTACAGGAGACCTTCCTCCCAGCTCTGAATCTGGAGAGGAACAGAAAGGACCCAATTCACACTCTTCCCGGCTCCAAGAGGCAAAGATTTGCAGGGCAGAGATCCACACCTGAGCCCATGAGTCACCTCCGGCAGCTGCTTGTCTGTCCTGAGTTTTCTCCCGGGCTCCCTCCCCACATTGGTCATACACAATCTTTGTGGTCCCTCTGGTACAGGGATAGAGAGGTTCTTTCCCTGTTTGGATCCCAAACACTATGTTCACCTGACTTCTCTTTCATCCCCATATTGCAGATAAGGAAACTGAGGCTCTCAATGATGGAGTCCCTTGCGCACATTCTCCCAGACAGTAAACCTGAGACATCAGCCCAAGACTCTTTAATCCATGGCCTGAATTCTTAATTATCCAACTGCTCTGAGCCCCAAAACAATAGCTCAGTGGACCCTATGGTGCCAAGACTGGATGCTCAGAATCTTAGGTTTGCAGGAATTGGTCCTATGACCCAAATCAAACAAATTAAAAGGAATCCTCAACTTTTCCCAGAACTGTTGTAAATGAACTCCCTTTCCCATGGAGTTTGAGCATCTGAGATTAAGACTTACCAGGATGAGAGTAAAGCCATCACAGATGAACACTAAATGATGAAAACAGATTTCTGATAATATTGTTTAAGACCTGGATCCAGCTGGTCAGTTGATTTCCTTTCTTTGCTTAGACCATACACGGTGGCATTTCCACCACTAACAGCTGAAAGAGACTTCAGCAACCAGAGGGAGCCAGGACCCTTCCCAGAGTCACTCAGCATTCTGGTGTCTGAACCCAGGTCTCCATCAGAAGCTGCCTGTTCCCCTGGTCTGTCTCGGATGGGTGGGGCAGAGGGCAAGGGAAGGGAGACAGGGTAGGGTGGAGTCTCCTTAGGGAGATTCCTGGGAACTGGAGAAGGAGAGCACTGAACTAGAGTGGCTGAGCCACAGGATAGGATAAATGAAATGGGCCCACCAGAGAGGTAGATGTCACAGGAAGAGCAGCCCCCAGTCCTGCACCAGCCAGAAGCATTCATTGCTCTGGGTCTGCAGATGAGTGAGACTGAGGGCCGGCCTGGCAGAGGGCCTGGGATACTATGGATGCCCACTGAGTCAATCTACCCTCTGCTTTGAAATACTTTCTTCTCATTGTTCCAGTCCTAGTTCCAGCACCTCTTCTTCCAGGAAGCCTTCCAGCACACCCCAGCAGAGAATTTTGTTTCTTCTCTGGATTGCCACAGCCCATCTTCTGCTGGCCAGTTCCTGACCAACCGTACCAGGTCAAGGATCTCTCTGTTCAGATATGAGATCTTGAGATTGGGGATAAACTTCAGAAGCGTACAAGGTTGGAGGCCAAATGGTCACGGGAAGAAACAGGAGTCAGTGAGATGGAGCTTGATAAATGCATGATGCAAAGAGGAAGTGGCTGAGAGAGAAGGGAGGAAGGGGGAGCAGGGTCCTGTAGGGGCCACAGAAAAAGTTGGCAAGGAGGGGCTAGGATCCATCAAATGTGTCATGACACCCACCACCACAAGCTCTGTATGGGTACCTGAGGCATTGGAGATGCTCCGGAGCATGTCAGGGTGGCAGAAAATGATCATGGGAGTGATGGGGCCAAACCAGATCATATATCCATGGGAGTAGTTAGCTGCCAGCTGTGTTGATTTTCTCAAGCCCTGCTCTGTCGGGGGGACCTGAAAGTATGTAAGGACATCATTCCCAAGAAGAAACTGCTGCAGTGGACAGTGTGTCAGATCCCACACAGATGGAGGGAATCTCTGCTTCTTCCTGCTCCTTCCCTTGTGGTCCTGAAGCACCTCCAAGTCCCAAGGAGATACCCCAGAGTGCAGGGAGAAGACAGGCTCTTTGCCCACAGGCAGGGTGACTTTATCTTGAGAAGCCAAACTTTTTCTTGTCCTGGGAATGGTCTCAGCCCCAGGGTGGCCACAGAAGGAGATCCCCACTGGACAGGTTTGTAGGTAGCAAGGTGGCCTCAGTGCTTGTCCCTGGGTTTTGGTCCCACATCCTCTCCTATTCTGGCTGGCCCATACAGCCTTCAGTTCCTTGCAGTAAATCATCTGCACACCTGGAGCCTTCCATCCCTGGCCGATCCCAAAGGACAGACATGAATTCTGCCCCTCACTCGTGGCAGCAGCTCTGACCCATGAAACCTCCTCACCCAACTGGCTCCATGCAGAGTACATCCTGCCTATTTCTCTGCAACTCATGGACATGACTTTCAATTATGCCACCTATAAATGAAGACGCTGACACCTTTTGCACCCAAAGGAAAAGAAGGGTGGGTTGCCTCCTGGTAAAGTTTTCTCTCCCTCAGGATGCCTCATTCAAACCTGACAAATACCCCCAGGGGCTCTTGGCAGGTGAACATAAGTCACATTCACCTCTGTGACCTGCTCCTGAGAGGGAAACAGGCAGGAAGGCCAGGGGTCTCCAAATGGAGGAAATAGGCTCAAGTGTCAGACATTTTTTAATCTCTCTTAAGCAGCAGGAAAAAACAAACTAGTGATATATATATATATATATATTTTTTTTTTCCCTTCTCTATACAAATTTTAAAAGATTTCTCTTAAAATACTGTGTTGCCATAATGACACCTGGTTCCACCTGAAGGTAACTATTCTCAAACCTTGAGTTAACCAATGCATTTTTTTAATGGAAATGTTTGTCTTAAGCTATGTTAATATACTATGCATTTACCCCAGACTCTGTCTTCAAGTCAGTTCCACCTAATAGCTCAGAACCGACTTGACAAACCAGTATGTTATACTCAGACATTGTTCCCCTAATCTATGTAAATGAAACTATTTGTATGGTAATCTGCCCTTCTACAAGATTCAAGTCAATCGTTTTATGGCCCAGGATGAATTGTCTGGTGCCGAGATTATCCCAAACGACATCTTATGGATGAGGGGCCTGGTGCCATTCTGAGTTTTAAGACATTCCTTTCTTTCATTAACAAACTGCTAGTGACTATATAACATCCAGCTGAAGACTAGCAAGGGGGTATTCTTTCTGCCCCTTTCTGATGCCTATGTCAGAAGATTTCTCTATCTCCCTTATACTTTAATAAAACTTTATTATACAGAAGCTCTGAGCAATCAAGCCTCATCTCTGGCCCCGGATTGAATTCTTCTCCTCCGGAGGCCAAGAATCCCAGCGTCTTTTCGTAGTTCAGTAACAACCTTTCACTCCCTTCTCCTCAAGTACCAAATTGAGGATGCAAAGCACTTGGTGAGATTGGTCCAGAGAGGGAGAGTGACTCAGCTGAGGTCACACAGCATGAGGGGCCACAGGAAGAAAAAAACACCAAGACCATACTCCATGACCAAGCCCTTAGAGGGGAGGGAAGAAATGCAGTAACTTTGTAACATTCCTGCTACCTCCAAGACTCACTGTGCCTTGTGTGCTAAGTCACTTCAGTCGTGTCTGACTTGGCGACCCCATGGACTGCAGCCCGGCTCCTCTGTCCATGGGATTCTCCAGGCAAGAATACTGAAGTGGGTTGCTGTGCCCTCCACTAGGGCATCTTTCCAACCCAGGGATCAAACCCCCCTTTCTTCCATCTAACCTGCATTGGCAAGCAAGGTTCTTGACCACTAGCACCACCTGGAAAGACTCGCTGAGATGCTTTCAAGACCCAGAATCTCAGGAAGTCTTCGCATGAAGATTTGTAATGCCCTGCCTTCTGAACTTTGCCACAATAAACAGTAAAATTTCAGTAAATCCTCCACCAAGTGGTAGCTCTTGTCCAAGACAAGAAAGAAAACATGGACACCTCTCTCAGCTAGGCTGTTAGATAGGAGGAGCTGGATACCCATCCCTTTGACCCTGACAGAGGGAAGTGATGGCATGCTCATCACTTAGGTCATCACACCTTTATTTTGCATCCTAATATTAGCCAGCCATGGACTGTAGTCTGCTTCCCAGAACCATCATCAAACTGGGAGGTGCTTATTAAGCAATTTGACAGTTGAGCTGTTAAATTAATCAGGAGCAGGGCCAAGCCAGAGTCAAGGTCTGAGGTACAAAGTGGGCAGGCGTGGAGAGAGAGGTCTAAGAAGGCTTCTTAGAATTGGTGGTGATGGGCCAACTTTATCCAGGTTGGGCTACGAGCACCTTGGGACATCCTGGTAGAGGGAGGGGAGTTAGATAAGAGGAGGGATCCTGGAAGGAGGAGGCATGGGGATGGGGAAGTGATAGATAATTCTTGTGGAGAAGCTGTAGCCCAGAGTGAAAAGTCACAAGGAGAAGGACCACATGCAGAGAAGACCCAGGACAGCACCCTTGAGAGGACCTCAAGGCCACCATGGAGACAGAAGAGGCCAGGGGACCAGGTTCTGTGCAGCCTGGCCTCAGAGGTGCACTAATATGTGCAAGGCAGGCAGGAAATGGACCCCAAAGAAGGCTAGGGCTGGAAAGACAGTATGTGGGGAAGGTCTCGAAGGCAGAGCAGAGGAATGAGTGAGGGAGGGAAGAGGGGCCTCCCAGGCCTCCCTGGCTTCTCTGCTGTTCAAGACCCCAGCCCAAACCCTGAGCCCCATTCCTGATCTCCCAGGGTCTCCCAGGAAACTCACCAGGTACAGGTGAGCGAAGAACCAGTTCAGTTTTGGGGGCTGCGGAAAACACTGGAGGAGGCGACAGTTGTTGTAGAAGGTGTAGGTCCAGGCCAGGATGCGGGCCAGGAGCCAGGAGGCCCCGACCACCAGCAGCAGCAGCCACGGGGAGGCTGCCACCAGCCCGAATCCCAGCCGGGACAGGCTCAGCTCCAGCATCCTGTGGTCAGATGGGGTGCAGGGTGAATCCTGAGGATGAAGGAAGAGGCAGTGATGGTGAGCTGTGAGGCAGAGACGGATAGAGGGAGAGGAGCAAGGGAGTGAGGGCAGGGTGAGTGCTGCGGACAGGGTGAGAAGGGCTCACAGACAGACAGACACGAGCTGGGTGAGGGAATGGAGACCAGAGAAATTCAAAGGAAGAGGGTAGCCATGGACTGTAGTCTGCTTCCCAGAACCATCATCAAACTGGGAGGTGCTTATTAAGCAATTTGACAGTTGAGCTGTTAAATTAATCAGGAGCAGGGCCAAGCCAGAGTCAAGGTCTGAGGTACAAAGTGGGCAGGCGTGGAGAGAGAGGTCTAAGAAGGCTTCTTAGAATTGGTGGTGATGGGCCAACTTTATCCAGGTTGGGCTACGAGCACCTTGGGACATCCTGGTAGAGGGAGGGGAGTTAGATAAGAGGAGGGATCCTGGAAGGAGGAGGCATGGGGATGGGGAAGTGATAGATAATTCTTGTGGAGAAGCTGTAGCCCAGAGTGAAAAGTCACAAGGAGAAGGACCACATGCAGAGAAG
Source organism: Cephalophus harveyi (assembly GCA_006410635.1). Classification (NCBI taxonomy): domain Eukaryota; kingdom Metazoa; phylum Chordata; class Mammalia; order Artiodactyla; family Bovidae; genus Cephalophus; species Cephalophus harveyi. The sequence continues at coordinate 23,095 of SJYT01044197.1, read as the reverse complement.
ACCCAGGACAGCACCCTTGAGAGGACCTCAAGGCCACCATGGAGACAGAAGAGGCCAGGGGACCAGGTTCTGTGCAGCCTGGCCTCAGAGGTGCACTAATATGTGCAAGGCAGGCAGGAAATGGACCCCAAAGAAGGCTAGGGCTGGAAAGACAGTATGTGGGGAAGGTCTCGAAGGCAGAGCAGAGGAATGAGTGAGGGAGGGAAGAGGGGCCTCCCAGGCCTCCCTGGCTTCTCTGCTGTTCAAGACCCCAGCCCAAACCCTGAGCCCCATTCCTGATCTCCCAGGGTCTCCCAGGAAACTCACCAGGTACAGGTGAGCGAAGAACCAGTTCAGTTTTGGGGGCTGCGGAAAACACTGGAGGAGGCGACAGTTGTTGTAGAAGGTGTAGGTCCAGGCCAGGATGCGGGCCAGGAGCCAGGAGGCCCCGACCACCAGCAGCAGCAGCCACGGGGAGGCTGCCACCAGCCCGAATCCCAGCCGGGACAGGCTCAGCTCCAGCATCCTGTGGTCAGATGGGGTGCAGGGTGAATCCTGAGGATGAAGGAAGAGGCAGTGATGGTGAGCTGTGAGGCAGAGACGGATAGAGGGAGAGGAGCAAGGGAGTGAGGGCAGGGTGAGTGCTGCGGACAGGGTGAGAAGGGCTCACAGACAGACAGACACGAGCTGGGTGAGGGAATGGAGACCAGAGAAATTCAAAGGAAGAGGGAATGATAGAGACAAAGAAACAGAAGCACACACAGAGACAGTTTGTGTGTGTGTGTGTGTGTGTGTGTGTGTGTGTGTGTGTTAGTTACCCACTGGTATCCACTCCTCTCCCAAGCCAGCTCATTCCCTAGAGCCACCTTGCCATGGGCAGTGGCCTTCCCCACACCAGGTCAAAACCCCAAGCCCCTTGACCCTCAGCCTGGTACCTTCTTTCTAGAGTGGGTTGTCTCTCACACAACTTCCTCTCCCCTTTTTGTGCAAAGCCTTTACCTAGCCCCTCCCCTAGAAAATACTGCCAGGCTCCAGACCAAGCCAGCTGATTTACCCAGAATGCTTACTTCCTCCCTACCTGGACGCTGCCCAAACATGAATTGAGGCCTGGGAACCAGTTCAGTATAACAGATGCTGGATCCTCAGGAGACATAGAGGGTCAGCCTTGTCCCAAGTCATCTCCAGGGCTCCCTTCCCGAGGTGGACCAGGGAGACATCATGGACCATTTCTCGGCAGAGACCCTGGAAACTCAGAGCCCTGAGGCCCCTGGCCTCCAGGGCACCCAGCCTGGCAGCAGTTCAACTCCCACCTCCACGCAGCCCAGGGCCTGTGTTGAAGCATGGCTTCCAGGAACAGGAGCAGAGAAACCAGTCTGAGTGAAAATTACCTTTATCTGAGTCTGGGAGGTGGTGATGGACAGGGAGGCCTGGCGTCCTGCAGTCCATGGGGTCACAAAGAGTCGGACACGACTGAGTGGCTGAACTGGACTGAGTCCAGGGATAAAGGAGGCAATCAGAAGAGGGCACATGGAGGCGTGAGGGGCCAGGCTGCGGTGGGCAGAGAGAGAACGGAGTCCACACAAGGGGATGGGGGGACAGAACTGGGAGTGGAGGTCTGCCCCGCCCTTGCTCTGACAGTGGGCTGTGCAGACCGTCCTCAGTGGGATGTTGAAAGGGACCTGGAGATGGGGGGCCAAAGAGGATCTCACAGGAAAATGGGAAGAATCTGGAGTCCTCAAAAAAGATGGAATAAAAGCAAAGTGATGGCTACTAGTGCTTGTGTTAGTGTGTGCCAGTAGTCCACCTAGAGCAAGCCTACTCCGTGCAGACAAAGCTATATTTGAAGAGTGCTTTCGATGTGCTGGTACCTGAAGAAGCAGCCTACAGTGTGTCAGAAACTCTGCATAAAGCATGCCTGCTACGTTCCAGGTGGGCTACAGAAAGTGCATTTACTGTGTGCCAAGGACTTTGCATAAACCCTGCCTACTGCATGCCAGGGGTTGTACATAAAGCACACCTACTATGTGCTGGGGACTCTCCACAAGTCATGCCTATGACATGCCAGGGTCTCTACATAAGGCACACCTACTATGTGTGTGGCACTCTGCTCAAAGGACACATACCGTGTGTTGGACACTCTGTATAAAGCACTGCTTCTGTATGCTGAGTGCTCTGTGTATATTTGCCTAGCATGCATCAGGTGTCCTACATAAAGCGCACCTACTGTGAGTCAGGTGCTCTGCATAAAGTAGTCCCTGTGTGCAGGATGTTGTGCCAGCAATATAATTGCATCACCTTCCCCTCAGGGCTCTGGGCCAGCACCCTGGGATCAGGCAGAGGGACCCACGTGATGGCAGGAAGCAAGTTACCTATTTAAGAGAAGAGCAAACTGAGGTTCGAAGAGAACAAGCCTCTAGCCTAAGTTGCCCATCTGAAAGGCACTCGGGTGTATCAAACCACCAACCCTAAGTCTTCTCCCTCTGCCATGCTGTTCCACCCCCACTCGTGAGGGACAATGCCCTATTAATCCATTTATACAGGTAGAATTTCAGGCAATTTCAGGTGGAGAGATATCTGGAGGTCCTTTCATCATCGGGTGGATCATCTTACCACATCCAGGATAAACCACCCAGTGGATCTGGTGCTTCCCTCCTGGCCCTTACTTGATCCTGTCCAGAACTGCCTTGTGGGGGTGTTCTAAGGTGTAAGAGAACTTGAGGGGTGGGGCTCCTGGCAGATTTCTGAGCAGGAGAGTGGGGGTAGTGTCCTGACACTGATAGGATGCTGGGGAGACCCCAAACCTCCTTCTCCTCAACACTGGCTGGGAGATTCAGGCAGAGGATCCTAAAGCCCCCAGTGCGGTGTTATTTTCTGTTCTGCAACTTTTCATTGCTAGATGAATGAAAAATGTTATGACTTTAAAAGTCAAGCTTAGAGGTAGAGTCTTGAGAAAGTGCTATCATGCATATTTCAGACTATTTGTTGTTTAGTCGCTAAGTCGTGTCCGATTCTTTTGCCACCCCCTGGACCATAGACTGCCAGGCTTCTCTGTCCATGGGATTTCCCAGGCAAGAAATAGTGGAGTGGGTTGCCATTTCCTTCACCAGGTAATTTTCCCAACCCAGGGATTAAGCCCACATCTCCTGCATTGGCAGGTGGGTTCTTTACCGCTGAACCACCCGGTAAGTCCATATATTTCAGACTCTAGGCAACATATTTGACAAAGATGCAGAGCCAGCATAACTAAGCACACCAACCTAGCACAAATGTTAGAGGAATAGATCCCATGTGAAGTCACATTTGTTCTTCCTTGTTACAACAGGAGTTTTTAGCCACCTACTTGCAACCTCTCTGGGTACAGAAAGGAGATGACATTTGGTCAGTGGAAGGCCCTGCAGGCAATCAGAGAGGTTAGAGGATTGCCATCCACTCTCTCCAATGGCCACTGCTGCTTCCAGCTTCAGCGCTTCTCTCTGGGTTTCAGGATCAGCTGCACCCTGGACTGGGGGTGGTGTCAGCGCTCAGCTGCTAGCTCCCAGAGCGCCACACCTGACGGTTCCCCTTGTCCTGTTGTCAACTGAAATAAAAACTACATGACGTAAGAGCAGTGAGTTTCAGTTTGATTCAGAGACCCTACTGAGGACTCTAGCCCAGGATTCAGTTTCTTGCATAGCTCTGAGGAACTGCTCCAAGGAGCTAAGGAGGGAGGTCAGCATATATATGACTTTGGTGTAGGGAATATGCAGTCCAGTACACATCATAGGAGAAGGTCATGAGGAACAGATATCTTAGTTAATAATTTTAGTACTGTTCTAAGTATGGCAAGATACAAAAATTCAGGTTCATGCAAATTTTACCTGAAACCATCTAAAGGCAATTTTACCTCTTTTTCCATGTACGCAGTGCCTCACCCACTTCTCTGTCCTGAGTTGGCAACTGCAGCGGCTAATGATTTTACCTTGAAGAACCAGACGGTGAGCAACATTTCTTGTTTACACAGTCTGTACATTGTAAATGGCCCCTACGTAAACCCACTCTCACGCAGTTCATCTGAGGTCCCTGGAAGGACCCAACTCTTCCATTTCCCAAAAGGATGGGGTACCTCAGACATCTCAGCAAACCAGTTATGTGAGTGTCCCTGTGTGTGTAGGCAAACACAAAAAAATGAAGTATTATACCCACATCCTGGAACGGGAGGGTGAAGTACAAGGAACAATATTTCTGTTGTTGTCATTCAGTCACTAAGTGGTGTCTGACTTTCTGTGACCCCATGAACTGTGGCACACCAGACTTCCCTTACCTTCTCTACCTCCCAGAGCTTGCTCAAATTCATGTCCATTGAGTCCGTGATGCCATCCAACCCTCTCACCCTCTGTCATTCCCTTCTCCTGCCCTCAATCTTTCCCAGCATCAGGGTCTTTTCTAATGAGTCGGCTCTTTGCATCAGGTGGCCAAAGTATTGGAGCTTCAGCTTCAGCATCAGTCCTTCCAGTGAATATTCAGGACTGATTCCCTTTAGGATTGACTGGTTTGATCTCCTTGGTTCTGTTAAATGTCTACACTTAACCAACTGTTTTCTTTCCTTAGATGAAACCTGCAAAGCACTTTTCACCACAATTACTAATTCATGTAATTACAAAAACTATATTCTTAAAAGGAAAAAACTTAACGTCGTGCATAGTACCATACTGAGTAAATGCTTAGTGCCATGCCTGGCATGCAGCAGGACTTAATATATACAAACTGTGAAAAGCCAGAAAGTAACCCCGTTCAGAAAAAGGACTCCAAGTGCCAAGGTTCAAATCAGGACCAGCTAAGTTAATCTGGGTAGCTCTCTTTACCTTTCTGTGTCTCAATTTTCTTGTCTGAAAACTGAGGGGATTTTCAAGTTAATTGTGAAAATCAAATCAATTTAAAAGAGTTAAGTGCTTATAACAACACTCCCAGACTCACAGTCAGCACCAAGCTTGAAAAACTGCCATTGTTTCCTGATTTCACAGCAGAATGAGGGTTTTGGCACCAGCCGTGAGCCATAGGTCCCCCTTGTACAGACATCAGTTATCTTGCAGACTATGAACATCCCCTGTTCATTCCCTCTGACCTTAGCAGGGTAGAAGCTCCTAGGAGAAGAGCAAGCACTGGAGTTGGAGTCAGACGGCTCTAGATCAAAGCTAGCTTTGCCATTTTCCAGCTATATGACCTTGGGCAACTGATGTACCCTCTGAACTTCACATTCCTCCTCATTAAAAAAGGAGTAATAACAAGCCCTTGGGGCTTCCCTGTTGACTCAGAAGGTGAAGAATCTGCCTGCAATGCAGGATACCCAGATTCAATCCTTGGGTCTGGAAGATTCCCTGGAGAAGGGAATAGTTATCCATTCCAGTATTCTTGCCTGAAGAATTCCATGGACAGAGGAGCCTGGTGGACTACAGTCCATGGAGTTTCAAAGAGTCAGACACGAATGAGTGACTAATCCTTTCACTTTTCAACAGACCCTTGGCAATTGGAGAAGTAAGTCTGTGTGTTTCTTAGTTTACATCCTTTGAAAGCAGACCTTGATTCAAGGATTGAAATGCAACTACTTTATTTGCTAATGACCCTAGGGAAGGAGTAATGTGAGTTGTTTCTTTGAAAAGTGATGCCAGGAAAGGCCAGTGAGGCACTGTAGAAGTGAGCCTGGGAAGGGAAGGCAGAGGAAAAGGCTGTTTCATCAAGAAGCTCACACTCTGGGCACATAGGGCTCAGTTCCTCTGGGGGACAGCAGAGAACATGCACCCACCAGTTCTTAGACAGGGCTCCTTCCTTCAAAAGCATTATTTTTCCAGATATCCTGCATACACCGCACAGCTGAGGTCTGGGGACAGAGGAAGAGGCCACCCACAGCAGTTGTTGTCAGGAATACAGCCTGGTTGGTGCACACATAGTTACACATAGTTCAGCTACTTCAAGATACGTACATTCACACCTTTACACACATGTACACCCACACTTGCAACACAATTGCATACACAGTCACATATGCATACACGTTGTGTGCACAAAGACACACAAAACCAGGGCTACATACACCCACGTGCCCTTACAGTTGCATACACACTCTTAGGCAGACCAAAAAGCTATGTACAACAACACACGTGTGCATATGTACACATACACATATGCATCTACCCATGCAGACAATTAAATGCATACACTCATATACACATACCATAACACATGTGTGCACAGAGCCACACATACACTTACTCACAGTCACACACAGAGTCACACAGCCACTCACACACATTCAATGAATGGAGACCAGATGTCTTCAGTTCAGTTCAGTTCAGTCGCTCAGTCGTGTCTGACTCTTTGCGACCCCATGAATCGCAGCACATCAGGCCTCCCTGTCCATCACCAACTCCCAGAGTTCACTCAGACTCACGTCCATCGAGTCTGTGATGCCATCCAGCCATCTCATCCTCTGTCGTCCCCTTCTCCTCCTGCCCCCAATCCCTCCCAGCATCACAGTCTTTTCCAATAAGTCAACTTTTCGCATGAGGTGGCCAAAGTACTGCAGTTTCAGCTTTAGGATCATTCCTTCCAAAGAAATCCCAGGGCTGATCTCCTTCAGAATGGACTGGTTGGATCTCCTTGCAGTCCAAGGGTCTCTCAAGAGTCTTCTCCAACACCACAGTTCAAAACCATCAATTCTTCGGCACTCAGCCTTCTTCACAGTCCAACTCTCATATCCATACATAACCACAGGAAAAACCATAGCCTTGACTAGATGGACCTTAGTTGGCAAAGTAATGTCTCTGCTTTTGAATATACTATCTAGGTTGGTCATAACTTTTCTTCCAAGGAGTAAGCGTCTTTTAATTTCATGGCTGAAATTGCCATCTGCAGTGATTTTGGAGCCCAAAAAAATAGTCTGACACTGTTTCCACTGTTTTCCCATCTATTTCCCATGAAGTGATGGGACCGGATGCCATGATCTTCGTTTTCTGAATGATGAGCTTTAAGCCAACTTTTTCCAGATGTCTTGAAAGTAAGTGAAAGTGAAATCACTCAGTTGTGCCCGACTCTTTGCGACCCCATGGACAGTAGCCTGCACCAAGCTCCTCTGTCCACGAGATTTTCAAGGCAAGAGTACTGGAGTGGGTTGCCATTTCCTTCTCCAGGGAATCTTCCCAATGTCTTCCCAGATGTCTTGCTGCTGCTACTGCTAAGTCGCTTCAGTCGTGTCCGACTCTGTGCGACCCCATAGACAGCAGCTTACCAGGCTTCCCCGTCCCTGGGATTCTCCAGGCAAGAACACTGGAGTGGGTTGCCATTTCCTTCTCCAATGCATGAAAGTGAAGTCACTCATGTCCCAGATGTCTTAGAACTTGTTATTTCCATATCCACCAGCAGAGGGAGCCTCCAACACACTCAGAAGAAGAAAGGATACTTCCCCAACCCCTACAGCAGCCAGTGGCTGGACCGGGGCTGGATGTGTACAATTAAACTCACAGGTGCAGCACCATTGGCAACTCTGTGGCCCCCAGACCTCTCACCTTCTCCTCTCATTCATTCACATCACAGCCCTTAGTGAGAAGAGCTTTTAAGTGGGAAGGAAACATTTGACCCCTCAAGTATAGATAATTCTTTGAAGGGGTTAGCTCCATGGTGGCGGAAAGAAATAATGCATTAACTGGTGGGAAAACTGCATCAAGGAGAGGGATTTTTTCTCTATAGTTGAGGTAATAGCAACATTATTTGTATTCCAACAGGAATGATCCATTGTCAATATACCTGTAATATCCATGGAATGATTCATGGTCAGTTCAGTCAGTTCAGTCGCTCAGTCGTGTCCGACTCTTTGCGACCCCATGAATCGCAGCATGCCAGGCTTCCCTGTTCATCACCATCTCTCGGAGTTCACTCAGACTCACATCCATCGAGTCCGTGATGCCATCCAGCTATCTCATCCTCTGTCGTCCCCTTCTCCTCCTGCCCCCAATCCCTCCCAGCATCAGAGTCTTTTCCAATGAGTCAACTCTTTGCATGAGGTGGCCAAAGTACTGGAGTTTCAGCTTTAGCATCATTCCTTCCAAAGAAATCCCAGGGTTGATCTCTTTCGGAATGGACTGGTTGGATCTCCTTGCAGTCCAAGGGAATCTCAAGAGTCTTCTCCAACGCCACAGTTCAAAAGCATCAATTCCTCGGCGCTCAGCTTTCTTCACAGTCCAACTCTCACATCCATACATGACCACAGGAAAAACCATAGCCTTGACTAGATGGACCTTAGTCGGCAAAGTAATGTCTCTGCTTTTGAATATACTATCTAGGTTGGTCATAACTTTTCTTCCAAGGAGTAAGTGTCTTCTAATTTCATGGCTGCAGTCACCATCTGCAGTGATTTTGGAGCCCCCAAAAATAAAGTCTGACAGTGTACCAAAAAAAATTAAGTCTATTTCTTAGGCTTCCCTGATAGCTCAGTTGGTAAAGAATCTGCCTGCAATGCAGGAGATCCTGGTTAGATTACTGGGTCGGGAAGATTCACTGAAGAAGGGATAGGCTACCCACTCCAATATTCTTGGGCTTCCCTTGTGGCTCAGCTGGTAAACAATCCACCTGTAATGTGGGAGACCTGGGTTCAATCCCTGGGTTGGAAAGCTCCCCTGGAAAAGGGAAAGTCTACCCACTCCAGTATTCTGGCCTGGAGAATTCCATGGACTGTACAGCCCATAGAATCACAAAGAGTCAGACACGACTGAGTGACTTTCACTTTCACTATTTCTATATTCTACATGTCAGCAAACCATAGTCTATGGACCAGATCTGTGCTATGGCCTATCTTTCTAAGATAAATATGCAAAAAAATTGTTTTATATTTTAAAAGGATTGTAGAGGAGTTGGGGGGGAGAGGAGAAATTTTTAAATATGGACTATATTAAAGCCTGAAATATTTACTACATGAGTGTTTATAGAAAAGGTATGCCAACCCTGCTGTACACTAGTAATAAACAATTGGAAAATGTCTTCAAATGCCATTTTCAACTATCATGCATCATAAAAAGTGAAATTTGCTGTTGTTCAGTCACCCAGTAGTGTCTCACTCTTTGTGACCCCATGGACTGCAGCATGTCAGGCCTCCCTGTCCCTTACCATCTCCCGAAGTTTGCCCAAGTTCATGTTCATTGCATCAGTGATGCCTTCCAGTCATCTCGGACTCTGATGTTCTCTTCTCCTTCTGCCCTCAATCCTTCCCAGCCTCAGGAAGTTTTCTAATGAATCATCTGTTCGCATCAGATGACCAAAATAATGGAGCTTCAGTTTCAGCATCAGTCCTTCCAGTGATTATTCAGTGTTGATTTCCTTTAGGATTAACTGGTTTGATCTCCTTGCTGTCCAAGGGACTTTCAGAAGTCTTTTGCAGCAGCACAGTCTGAAGGCATCAATTCTAAGCCTGCTCTTCCACTCTCCTCATTCACCCTCATCAAGAGGCTCTTTAGTTCCTCTTCAATTTCTTTTGTTAGAGTGGTATCATCTGCATATCTGAGGTTGTTGATGTTTCTCCTGCCTATCTTGATTCCAGCTTGTAACTCATCCAACCCAGCATTTCTCATGATGTGCTCGGTGTATAGGTTAAACAAACAGGGTGACAGCAGACAGCCCCATTGCACTCCTTTCTCAATCTTGAACCAATCAGTTGGTCCATTCGGGGTTCGAACTGTTGCTTCTTGACCTGCATATAGGTTTCTCAGGAGACAGGTAAGGTGCTCTCGTATTCCCATCTCTCTAAGAGCTTTCCACAGTTTGTCATGATCCACACAGTCAAAGGCTTAGCATAGTCGATGAAACAGATAGTTGTTTTTCTGAATTCTCTTGCTTTCTCTATAATCTAGCAGATGTTGGCAACTTTATCTGCAGTTCCTCTTCCTTTCCTAAACCCAGCTTGGACATCTGGTAGTTCTTGGTTCACATAATGCTGAAGCCTAGCATGCAAGATTTTAAGCATGATGTTACTAGCAGGGGAGATGAGTGAAGTTGTCCAATGGTTAGCACATTCTTTGATACCACCCTTCTTGGAAATTGTGATGAGAATTGACCTTTTCCAGTTCTGTGGCCACTGCAGGGTCTTCCAGATTTGCTGACATATTGAATGCAAAACATTGATGCCATCATTCTTTAGGGATTTGAATAGTTCTGCTGGAATTTCAGCACATCCATTAGCTTTATTAACAGCAGCGCTTCTTAAGACCCACTTGACTTCACACTCCAGAATGTCTGGCACTGGGTAACTAACCACACCATCGTAGTAATCCAGATCATTAAGATCTTTTTTATACAGCTCTTCCATGTATACTTTCTATCTCTTCTTAAGCTATTCAGTATCTACTAGGTTGCTACCATTTTTATCCTTCATTGTGCTTATCTTTGGGCAGAACGCTCTCTTGATGTTTCCAACTTTCCTGATGAGATCTCTAGTCTTTCTCCTTTTGTTGTTTTCTTCTATTATTAAGCATGATTCATTGAAGAAGGCCTTCTTGTCTCTCCTAGCTATTCTTTGAAACTCTGCATTTTATTGAACATATCCTTTCATCCCTTGCTTTTCACTTCTCTTCGTTCTGCTATTTGTAAAGCCTTCTCCGATGACTACTTTACCTTCTCACTTTGCTGTTTCTTTGGGATGCTACCTCTTATACAATATTATGAACCTCTGTCCATCATTCTTCAGGCACACTGTTAGCTAGATCTAGTTCCTTGAATCTATTCATTACTTCCACCACAAATTCACATGGAATTTAATTTGAGTCATACTTGGCTGGCCTAGTGTTTTTCCTGATTTTCTTTAGTTTAAACTTGAATTTTGCCATGAGAAGCTGATGATCTTAGCCACAGTCAGCTCCAGGTTTTGCTTTCACTGACTGTAAAAAGCTTCTCCATCTTCAGCTACAAAGAAAGCAATCAATTTAATTTCAATATTGACCATTTTGGTGATGTCCATGTGTAAAGTCATCTTTTGTGTTGTTGAAAAGGGTTATTTGCTATGACTCATGAATTTTCCTAGTAGAATTCAGTTAACCTTTGCCCTGCTTCATTTTGTTCTCCAAAGCCAAACTTGCCTGTTACTACAGGTATATCTTGACTTTCTGCTTTTGCATTCCAATCCCCAATGTGAATAGTATATCTTTTTTAAGTTTTACTACCAGGAGGTCTTCTAGGTCTTCTTTTTTTAATTAATTAATTTATTTTAATTGGATGTTAAGGCAGAGGAGCCAGAGATCAAATTGCCAACATCTGTTGGATCATCAAAAAAGCAAGAGAGCTCCAGAAAAACATCTATTTCTGCTATATTGACTATGCCAAAGCCTTTGACTGTGTGGATCACAATAAACTGTGGAAAATTCTTCAAGATGTGGGAATACCAGACCACCTGACCTGCCTCTTGGGAAACCTGTATGCAGATAAGGAAGTAACAGATAGAACTAGACATGGAACAACATACTAATTCCAAATAGGAAAGGGAGTACGTAAAGGCTGTATATTGTCACCTTGCTTATTTAACTGATATGCAGAGTACATCATGAGAAATGCTGGGCTGGATGAAGCACAAGCTGGAATCAAGATTGCTGGGAGAAATATCAGTAGCCTCAGATAGCAGATGACACCACCCTTATGGCAGAAAATGAAGAAGAACTAAAGAGCCTTCTGACGAAAGTGAAAGAAGAGAGTGAAAAAAGTTGGCTTAAAACTCAACATTCAAAAAACTAAGGTCATGGCATCTGGTCCCATTACTTCATGGGAAATAGATGGGGAAACAGTGGAAACAGTGTCAGACTTTATTTTGGGGGCTCCAAAATCACTGCAGATGGTGATTGCAGCCATGAAATTAAAAGACACTTACTCCTTGGAAGAAAAGTTATGACCAACTTAGACAGCATAAAAGGCAGAGACATTAATTTACCAAAAAAAGGTCCATCTCATCAAGGCTATGGTTTTTCCAGTAGTCATGTATGGATGTGAAAGTTGGACTGTGAAGAAAGCTGAGCACTGAAGAATTGATGCTTTTGAACTGTGGTGTTGGAGAGGACTTTTGAGAGTCCCTTGGACTGCAGGGAGATCCAACCAGTCCATCCTAAAGGAGATCAATCCTGAATGTTCATTGGAAGGACTGATGTTGAAGCTGAAATTCCAATACTTTGGCCACCTGATGTGAAGAGCTGACTCATTTGAAAAGACCCTGATGCTGGGAAAGATTCAGGGTAGTAGGAAAAGGGGGCAACAGAGGATGAGATGGTTGGATGGCATCACTGACTCAATGGACATGGGTTTGGGTAAACTCTGGCAGTTGGTGATGGACAGGGAGGCCTGGCATGCTGCAGTTCATGGGGTTGCAGAGTCAGACATGACTAAGCAGCTGAACTGAAATGAATTACTTTACAATATTGTAGTAGTTCTTGTCATACACTGACATGAATCAGTCATGGGTGTACATATGTCCCCCATCGTGAACCCCTCCCCACCTCCCTCCCCATCCCATCCCTCAGGGTCATCCCAGTGCACCAGCCCTGAGCACCCTGTTTAATGCATTTAATCTGGACTGGCGATCTATTTCATATATGGTAATATACATATTTTAATGCTATTCTCTCAAATCATCCCATCCTCACCTGCTCCCACAGAGTCCAAAAGTCTGTTCTTTACATCTGTGTCTCTTTGCTGTCTTGCATACAGGGTTATCATTACCATCTTTCTAAATTCCATATATATGCATTAATATGCTGTATTGGTGCTTTTCTTTCTGACTTACTTCACTCTGTATAATAGGCTCCAGTTTCATCCCACCTCATTAGAACTGATTCAAATGTATTATTTTTAATAGCTGAGTAATATTCCATTGTGTAAATGTACCACAGCTTTCTTATCCATTCATCTGCCAATGGACATCTAGGTTGCTTCTGTGTCCTAGCTATTGTAAACAGAGCTGTGATGAACATTGGGGTACACGTGTCTCTTTCATTTCTGGTTTCCTCCGTGTGCATGCCCAGCAGTGGGATTGCTGGGTTGTATGGCCTTTATATTTTCAGTTTTTTTTAAGGAATCTCCACACTGGTCTCCATAGTGGCTGTACTAGTTTGCATTCTCACCAACAGTGTAAGAGTGTTCCCTTTTCTCCACACCCTGTCCAGCACTTAATGTTTGTAGACTTTTTGTTAGCAGCCATTCTGACCGGCGTGAGATGGTATGTCACTGTGGTTTTAATTTTCATTTCTCTGATAATGAATGATGTTGAGCATCTTTTCATGTGTCTGTTAGCCATCTGTATGTCTTCTTTGGAGAAATGTCTGTTTAGTTCTTTGGCCCATTTTTTGATTGGGTCATTTATTTTTCTGGAATTGAGCTATAGGAGTTGCTTGTATATTTTTGAGATTAATTCTTTGTCAGTTGCTTCATTTGCTAATATTTTCTCCCATTCTGAAGGCTATCTTTTCACCTTTCTTTTCACTTTTTTCATTGGGCAAAAGCTTTTAAGTTTCATTAGGTCTCATTTGTTTTGTTTTGTTTGCTTTTATTTTCATTACTCTGGGAGGTGGATCATAGAGGATCCTGAGGTGATTTATGTCAGAGAGTGTTTTGCCTATGTTCTCCTCTAGAAGTTTTATAGTTTCCAGTCTTGCATTTAGATCTTTAATGCATTTTGAGTTTATTTTTGTATGTGGTGTTAGAAAGTGCCTTAGTTTCATTCTTTTACAAGGGGTTGACCAGTTTTCCCAGCACCACTTATTAAAGAGATTATCTTTTCTCCGTTGTAATTCTTGCCTCCTTTGTCAAAAATAAGGTGTCCATAGGTGCATGGATTTATCTCTGGGCTTTCTATTTTGTTCCATTGATCTATATTTCTGTCTTTGTGCCAGTACCATACTGTCTTGATGACTGTGGCTTTGTAGTAGAGCCTGAAGTCAGACAGGTTGATTCCTCCAGTTCCATTCTTCTTTCTCAAGATTGCTTTGGCTATTCAAGCTTTTATGTATTTCCATACAAATTGTGAAATTATTTGTTTAGTTCTGTGAAAAATACCGCTGGTAGCTTGATAGGGATTGCATTGAATCTATAGATTGCTTTGGGTAGTATACTCAGTTTCACTAAATTGATTCTTCTTATCCATGAACACGGTATATTTTTCCATCTATTTGTGTCCTCTTTGATTTCTTTCATCAGTGTTTTATAGTTTTCTATATACAGGTCTTTTGTTTCTTTAGGTAGATTTATTCCTAAGTATTTTATTCTTTTTGTTGCAATGATGAATGGAATTGTTTCCTTAATGTCTCTTTTTTTTTCTCATTGTTAATGTATAAGAATGCAAGGGATTTCTGTGTGCTAATTTTATATCCTGCAACTTTACTATATTCATTGATTAGCTCTAGCAATTTTCTGGTGGTGTCTTTTGGGTTTTCTATGAAGAGGATCATGTCATCTGCAAACAGCAAGAGTTTTACTTCTTCTTTTCCAATCTGGATTCTTTTTATTTCTTTTCCTTCCTGATTGCTGTGGCTAAAACTTCCAAAACTATGTTGAATAGTAGTGGTGAGAGTGGGCACCCTTGTCTTGTTCCTGACTTTAAGGGAAATGCTTTCAATTTTTCACCATTGAGGATAATGTTTGCTGTGGGTTTATCATATATGGCTTTTATTACATTGAGGTATATTCCTTCTATGTCTGCTTTCTGAAGGGTTTTTATCATAAATGGATGTTGAATTTTGTCAAAGGCTTTCTCTGCATCTGTAATCATGTGGTTTTTATCTCAATTTGTTAATGTGGTGTATTACATTGATTGATTTGTGAATATTAAAGAATGCTTGCATCCCTTGGATAAAGCCCACTTGGTCATGATGTATGATTTTTTCAATATGTTGTTGGATTCTGTTTGCTAGGATTTTGTTAAGCATATTTGCATCTATGTTCATCAGTGATATTGGCCTGTAGATTTCTTTTTCAGGGGGCATCTTTGTCTGTCTTTGGTATTAGGGTGATCACGGCCTCATAGAATGAGTTTGGCAGCCCACCTTCCTCTGCAATTTTCTGGAAGAGTTTGAGTAGGGTAGGTGTTAGCTTTTCTCTAAATTTTTGGTAGAATTCACCTGTGAAGCCATCTGGTCCTGGACTTTTGTTTGTTGGAAGATTTCTGATTACAGTTTCGATTTCCATGCTTGTGATGGGTCTGTTAAGATTTTCTATTTCTCCCTGGTTCAGTTTTGGAAAGTTATACTTTTCTAAGAATTCGTCCATTTCTTCCAAGTTGTCCATTTTATTGGCATATAGTTGTCGATAGTAGTCTTTTATGATCCTTTGTATTTCTGTGTCATCTGTTGTGATTTCTCCACTTTCACTTCTAATTTTATTGATTTGATTCTTCTTCCTTTGTTTCTTTATGAGTCTGGTTAATGGTTTGTCTATTTTCTTTATCTTCTCAAAGAACCAGCTTTTAATTTTGTTGATTTTTGCTATAGTCTCCTTTGTTTTGTTTTGTTTTGTTTTTTTCGTTTATTTCTGCCCCAATTTTTATTATTTCTTTCCTTGTATATACCCTGGGGTTCTTCATTCTTCTTTTTCCAGTTGCTTTAGATGTAAAGTTAGATTATATATTTGATTTCTCATGTTTCTTGAGGTAAGCTTGTATTGGGGATGTTGTATCTCATAGGTTTGGGGATGTTGTGTTTTCATTTTCACTCGTTTCTATGCATCTTTTGATTTCCTTTTTTATTTCTTCTGTGATTTGTTGGTTATCCAGAAGCGTGATGTTTAGCCTCCATATGTTTTTATTTTTAATAGCTTTTTTTTTCCTGTAGTTGATATGTTATCTTACTACATTGTGATCAGAAAAGATGCTTGAAATGATTTCAATTTTTTGAATTTACCAAGGCTAGTTTTATGGGTCAGAATGTGATCTATCCTAGAAAAGTTTCAATGTACACTTGAGAAAAAGGTGAAATTCATTGTTTGGGGGTGAAATGCCCTATAGATATCAATTAGGTCTAACTGGTCTATTGTATCATTTAAAGTTTGTGTTTCCTTGCTAATTTTCTGTTTAGTTGATCTATCCATAGGTGTGAGTGGGGTATTAAAATCTCCCACTATTATTGTGTTACTGTTAATTTCCCCTTTCATACTTGTTAGCATTGACCTTACATATTGCAGTGCTCTTATGTTGGGTGCATATATATTTATAATTGTTATATCTTCTTCTTGGATTGATCCTTTGATCATTGTGTAGTGTCCTTCTTTGTCTCTTTTCACAGCCTTTATTTAAATGTCTATTTTATCTGAAATGAGCATTGCTACTCCTGTTTTCTTTTGTTCTCCATTTGCATGAAACATCTTTTTCCAGCCCTTCCCTTTCAGTCTGTATGTGTCTCTTGTTTTGAGGTGGGTCTCTTGTAGACAGCATATATAGGGGTCTTGTTTTCGTATTCATTCTGCCAGGCTTTGTCTTTTGGTTGGGGCATTCAACCCATTTACATTTAAGGTAATTATTGATAAGTATGATCCTGCTGCCATTTACTTTGTTGTTTTGGGTTTGAGTTTATACACCTTTTCTGTGTCTCCTGTCTAGAGATCTTTTAGCATTTGTTGGAGAGCTGGTTTGGTGGTGCTGAATTCTCTCAGCTTTTGCTTGTCTGTAAAGCTTTTGATTTCTCCTTCATATTTGAATGAGATCCTTGCTGGGTACAGTAATCTGGGCTGTAGGTTATTTTCTTTCATCACTTTAAGTATGTCTTGCCATTCCCTCCTCGCCTGAAGAGTTTCTATTGAAAGATCTGCAGTTATCCTTATGGGAATCCCCTTGTGTGTTATTTGTTGTTTTTCCCTTGCTGCTTTTAATATTTGTTCTTTGTGTTTGGTCTTTGTTAATTTGATTAATATGTGTCTTGGGGTGTTTTGCTTTGGGTTTTTCCTGTTTGGGACTCTCTGTGTTTCTTGGACTTGGGTGACTATTTCCTTCCCCATTTTAGGGAAGTTTTCAACTATTATCTCAAGTATTTTTTCATGGCCTTTCTTTTCATCTTCTTCTGGGACTCCTATCATTCGAATGTTGGGGTTTTTGACATTGTCCCAGAGGTCTTTGAGGTTGTCCTCGTTTCTTTAAGTTCTTTTTCCCTCTCTGTTTCATTTATTTCCACCATACTATCTTCCACTTCATTTATTCTGTCTTCTGCCTCAGTTATTCTACTGTTGGTCCCCTCCAGAGTGCTTTTGGTCTCACTTATTGCATTATTCATTATTGATTGACTCTTTTTAATTTCTTCTAGGTCCTTGTTAAACATTTCTTGCATCTTCTCAATCCTTGTCTCTGGTCTATTTATCTGTAACTCCATTTTGTTTTCAAGACTTTGGGTCATTTTTACTATCATTATTCTGAATTTTTTTTCAGGTAGACTCCATATCTCTTCCTCTTTGGTTTGGTTTGAGTGGGCATTTGTCATGTTCCTTTACCTGTTGAATATTTCTCTGCCTTTTCATTTTGTTTAGATTGCTGTGTTTGGGGTGACCTTTCTGTATGCTGGAAGTCTGTGGTTCTTCTTTATTGTGGAGGTTTCTGTGGGTTCGACTAGTGGCTTGTCAAGGTTTCTTGGTTAGGGGAGCTTATGTCAGTGTTCTGGTGGGTGGAGCTGGATCTCCTCTCTGGCGTGCAATGAAGTGTCCAGTAGTGAGTTTTGAGGTGTCTATGGGCTTGGTGTGACCTTGGGTAGCCTATATTTTAATGCTCAGGGCTAAGTTCATGCATTGCTGGAGAATTATTGTAATATATCTTGCTCTAAAACTTTTTGGCTCTTGGGTGGAGCTTGGTTTCAGGATAGGTATGGAGTCTTTTTGATGAGCTCTTATTGATTAATGTTCCCTGAAGTCAGGAATTCTCTGGTGTTCTCAAGTTTGAGACTTAAGCCTCCTGCCTCTGGCTTTCAGTCTTATTCTTACAGTAGCCTCAAGACTTCTCCATCCATACAGCACCAATGATAAAACATCTAGATTAACTGAGAAAAGATTCTCCACAATGAGGGACACCCAGAGTGGTTCACAGAGTTACATAGAAAGAGAAGAGGGAGGAGGGAGATAGAGGTGACCAGGAGGAGAAGAAGGGGGAACCAAAAGGGAGAGAGCAATCTAGCCAGTGATCAGTTCCTCATGTGCTCTCCACAGTCTGGGACACCCGGAGAGATTCATGGAATTACATAGAGAAGAGAAGAGGGAGAAGGGAGATAGAGGTGGCCAGGAGGAGAAGAGAGGTAGTCAAAAGGGGAGAGACCAATATAGCCAGTAATCAGTTCCTTAAGTGTTTCCACAGTCTGGAACACCCAGAGAGATTCACAGAGTTAAGTAGAGAAGAAAAGGGGGAGGGAGGAGATAGATGTGACCTGGGAGAGAAAAGGGACAGTCAAAGGGGGAGAGAGCAATCAAGCCAGTAATCACACCCCTAAGTAAAAGTGGGTGCTGAAGATTAGATTCTTAAAGGTAAAAAATTGATAACAAATACCAAAAAGCAAAGATTAAAAATCTTGAATAGAGGTTAGACTATCCAAAATACAATATTAAAAATACAAAACAAAATCAGCCACAAAAATTATAAAAAAAATATATAAGTGAAATTTGCTTTAAAAATAGGGTCTTTTTTTGCAAAATAATAGTAGGCTATACAAATGAAAATTAAAATAGTAATAAAGAACTTAAATTTTTTTTAAATGATAATAGTAAAATATATCTAGGAATTTCTCTGGAGCTGTTGAGGGCAGTGTGGGGCCAGTTCAGTTTCAGACAGTTCGTTGTTCCACCTTATACTTCTCAAGGTCTATAGGCCCCTTCCAATGCTTAGTCAATGCTAACTACAGGGTTTTAATGTGTTGCACCTGTCACTTCCAGATCAGCTCCCTCTTCTTTGTTTCTTTGGCTTCCTCTGTTTGCAAATCTCTTCAGTATCTAATTTCTGCCCTGACACAAGGGGATGAAGGTGGTCACCTATTTAAGCTCACTTGTTCAGTTGTGCTGTGGGGAGGGAGGAATGCTGCATACAAGTATCACTGGCGTGTGTGGGGAGTGCTTGCAGTGTATTGCCTTCTCCTTGCAGTGTACAGACCACACTAAGTTTGCCCAGCTCACAGCCCCTGTGCTTTCCCGGTCTACATTGCTCAGGGTCTAGGTTGCTCTGAAGGGGAACTGTCCAAAGTGAGCCCTGGATTGAGTGCATTTCCCAGATCTAAGCTGCTCAGGTTCAGGTTCTCGGGTACTCCACAAAGACACAGTTTCATTTGGGCCTGCGTTTTGTGCCTTTCCCAGGTCCGAGGAGCTCAGGCGACCAGGTGCTTGGCAAGTGCACTATCCCAGGTGTGTGGTGCATCTTATCACCTCCCTGGTCCCAGCCACTTGGTTTCCTAGGTGTGCCACAAGAGTGCCATCTCAGGTGTGCTATGTGTCTCCTCTGGGGGCTGATCTCAGGCTGTGACCCTCCTGGCAGATGGCAACTGTCCAGGATCGCAGGAAGACTTGGTTAGCAACCAGGAGCCTGCTCACTGTTTGGTGGAGGATGCCATCTCTGGGGCTGAGATTGCCTCTCAGCTTCTAGCTCTGGCTCTCGCCCGTCTGCCTCTCTGCCTCCAGCAGGAGATGGGCCGGTACACAGCTGGCTAGCTCTCCTCTGGTGTTTGCTCAGTCCTTTGTTTTGTGAGCCGCTGGCCAGGCTATCCCTTAGGTTAGAGCTTTTCAGGGGAAAGTTCTCTCTCTCTCTTTTTTTTTTTTCCTTCTCTCTCTCTCTCTGGCTACCCACAGTTTGGGTTGTGAGCTCACGTTAGCTCCTTCAGATTGTCCTCAGGGGCATTCAGGCCCGGTCCTTACCCTAAGCATGCAACCCTTGCCTCCCCTGCTTGCTGTTGGCTATTTCTCCTCTGGGAGTTGTGGTTAAGGCGTGTATTCTGTGGGTTGTTTTTTTTTTTTTTTTCCCTCCCAGTTATGTTGCCCTCTGAGATTCCAAAACTCCCCACAGACCTGCTGGTGAGAGCGTTTCCTGGTGTTTGGAAACTTCTTCTCCTTCATGACTCCCTCCCCGGGACGGGTCTCAATCCCAAACTCTTTTGCCTCTCTTTTTGTCTTTTATATTTTGCCCTACCTCCTTTCGAAGAGAATGGGCTGCCTTTCTGGGTGCCTGGTGTCCTCTGCCAGCGTTCAGAAGTTATTTTGTGGAAGTTGCTCAGCATTCAAATGATCTTTTGGTGAATTTGTGGGGGAGAAAGTGGTCTCCCTGTCCCATTCCTCTGCCATCTTAGGACCGCCCCTCAATTTTCTTAGAACTTATCAACTTCAGCTTCTCCAGCATCAGTGGTAGTGGCATAGACTTGGATTACTGTGACACTGAATGGCTTGCCTTGGAAACAAACGAACCAAGATCATTCTGTGATTTTTGAGGTTGCACCCAAGGGTATTTCAGACCCTTTTGTTGATTTTGAGGGCTCCTCCATTGCTTCTATGGGATTCTTGCCCACAATAGTAGATATAATGGTCATCTGAATTAAATTCACCCATTCCCATCCATTTCAGTTCACTGATTCTTAGGATGTTGATATTTATTCTTACCATCTCCTGCTTGACCATGTTCAATTTTCCCTGATTCATGGACCTAACATGCCAGGTTCCAATACAATACCATTTTTTGCCACATCGGATTTTACTTTGATCATCAGACACATCCACAACTGAGTGTTGTATCCACTTTGGCCCAGCCACTTCATTCATTTTAGGGTTCTTGGTAATTTTCTTCCACTCTTCCCCAGTAGCCTATTGAATACCTTCAGGCCTGGGGTACTCATCTTTTGGTGCCATATTTTTTTGTGTGTTTTTAATACAGTTCATGATGTTCTCACAACAGTTTACTGGGTTGGTTTGCCATTCCCTGCTCCAATGGATCAAATTTTCTCAGCACTCTCTGCTATGACCTCTCCATCTTGGGTGGCCCTGCACAGCACAGCTCCAAGTTTCTGAGTTATGCAGACCTCTCTGCCACGACAAGGCAGTGATCCATGAAGGGGAAGAAGTGAAATACTCAGGTAAAAATCTAATAAAGTGTGTGTATGATTTCTAGAATGAAAACTTCGAGACACTGATAAAGAAATGAAAGAAGACTGAAATTGATGAAGAGATAAAATGTTAATGGAGTAGAAGACCCAGTATTGTTAAAATGCTCAGCCTCTTCTAGTTGGTCTACAAATTCTGAGCAATCAGAAACCTAGGAGGACTTTTGTTGAAATAGATAAGCTAATCATAAAATGCAGAGAATTTATCAGAGTCAAAATTTTTTGGAAAGAAAAAAAAACATAGTTGAAAGGTTTATAATACCATTTTCATGACATACAATAAAACAAGGATAATCATGACAGTGTGATATTGGCCAAAGAATAGACACATAAATCAAAGGAACAGAGTAGAGTCCAGAACTAAAAAAAAAAAAAAGACATGCCAGGCAAGTCAATAAACAAAGGATAGTCTTTTTGAAAAGTGGTACTTGAAAAGCAGGACATCCATGTGTAAAAATATGTTCAACCCATATCTCATACCTTATACAAGATTTAACTTAATATGAATCATAGAACGAATATAAACTGTGAAACTTTTAGAAGAAAAAATAGAAGAGAATCTCTGTGACCTTAGTTTAGGTAGAATTCTTACATATAACAACATAAGCATAATCATAAAAAAAAAATTGATAAATTGGACTTAAATTTTTTTTCCCCTGTGAAAGAAATTTAGGATAACATAAAGACAAGACACACACTAGGGGAAAAGACTTGCAAATCACATATCGGACAAATCACTTGTATGCAAAAATTCAACAATCAGGAAGTATATAATCCAAGAAAAAGTAATGGGCAAAAGATTTGAACAGGTGATTTACAAAAGATGACGTATGAATGGAAAATAGGCACATGAAAAAAATGTTCAACATCATTAGTCATTAGGAGATGTGAACAAAAATCACAGGTATCTATCATTGCACACCAATTGGAATGACTACAAAAAACTGACACTGCCAAGTGGTTTCAATGAGTATGGGAGCAATTAGATATCTTATACTTCAAAGATAGAATTTTTTAATAGAAATTTATTTATTTTAACTGGAAGCTAATTACTTTACAATATTGTAGTGGTTTTGCCATACATTGACATGAATCCGCCACAGGTGTACATGTGTTCCCCATGCTGAAGCCCCCTCTCACCTCCCACCCCATCCCTCTGGGTCATCCTAGTGCACCAGCCCTGAGCACCCTGTCTCATTCATCAAACCTGGACTGGTGATCCTTTTCACATATGATAATATACATGTTTCAGTGCCATTGTCCCAAATCATCCCACCCTCGCCCTCTCTCACAGAGCCCAAGACTGTTCTATACATCTGTGTCTCTTTTCCTGTCTCACACATAGGGTTATCATTCAGTTCAGTTCAGTTCAGTTCAGTTCAGTCGCTCAGTCGTGTCCGACTCTGGGAACGCATGAATTGCAGCACACCAGGCCTCCCTGTCCATCACCAACTCCCGGAGTTCACTCAGACTCACGTCCATCGAGTCCGTGATGCCATCCAGCCATCTCATCCTCTGTCGTCCCCTTCTCCTCCTGCCCCCAATCCCTCCCAGCATCAGAGTCTTTTCCAATGAGTCAACCCTTCGCATGAGGTGGCCAAAGTACTGGAGTTTCAGCTTTAGCATCATTCCTTCCAAAGAACACCCAGGACTGATCTCCTTTAGAATGGACTGGTTGGATCTTGCAGTCCAAGGGACTCTCAAGAGTCTTCTCCAAGATGGCGGAGGAATAGGACGGGGAGATCACTCTCTCCCTCACAATTTGATCAAAAGAACATTTCAACGCTGAGTAAATTCCACAAAACAACGTCTGAATGCTGGCAGAGGACATCAGACACCCAGAAAAGCAGATCATTGGCCTCAAAAACAGGTAGGGAAAAATATAAAAGATGAAAAAAGAGGCAAAGGAGGTAGGGAGGGAGCTCCGTCCTGGGAAGGAAATCCCGTCGCGGGAAGAGACTCGTAAGAAGAGAGGTTTCCAAACACCAGGAAACATTCTCGCTGCCGAGCCTGGGGCGAACCCTGGAAGC
>SJYT01044194.1:0-11646 GCA_006410635.1 Cephalophus harveyi | reverse complement strand
GGATATATGGGTGTTCTTAGTGTTTCCCAATGTACTGCTTATTACTAGTGATAGAGAAAATCTATGGTAACTTTACGGTCCAGGAATTGGGCAACACCTTGCCCAGAGATTGAAATTAACATCACCAGTGAGACATTGTGTATCATCAGCTGTGATACCGAGGATACATCACCTGTGCAATATTCTGGCCTAGAATTATACCTGAATACAGTCACAAGGAAAATGAGACAAAATGGAAATGAGGAATGTCCTATTAAAATAAAGAATACATGACAGTATGGAACAACATTCTTCAAAAATGTCAATTCCATAAAAGATGCTGAAAGTTATTTATAATAACTATGTCAGTGCCCCAGACTAAAGGCTGTAGAGACATGACAAGCAAAGGAAACACTTGACTCTAGACCAAATCCTCTGCTGGAGGGTAGAAACACAGGAGAAAAGATGTATTTGAGACAAATCTGATAAAACTTCAAGTATTAACTGTAGACTAGAGAAAAATATTTATGTAAAATATATTCAAGTTCACAACTATATTGTGGCCATGTAAGAGTATATCCTTATTTTTCCGTGATAAAAGCCTTGATGTACATAATTATTTTGTAGATAAAAGGGAATGTAACCTACCTTCAAATGATTCAGAAAAAAAATGAGAACGAGGGAGAGTGAATGATAAATAGTGTAAAATGTTCAACGTAGGTGAATCTTGTCAGAGGGTAGATGACATTCTTTTTAATATATTTTTGCATTTTGTAAAGCTTGAAAATGTTTCCAAATTAAAGGTCTTTAAAGACGGGAAAAAATAAATTTCTCACATACACCCAATGGGCGCTCCTGCAACTGTTAAGAGATGGCCCTTGCTCATTCTGTTCAAGGGCATCAGATAAACTTTTAAGATCAGATCTGTGGTCTTTGGCATGAGTTCAGAGCTCTCTCCAGAAACTCTTCCGGGGACCCACCTGCTCAGAAACCCAGGGATCCTCCTACACAGCAGCCCAGTGATGATGGGCATGTTTAATTTGTTTCACTGTGATTGTCTTCCATAGGATGTTAATAAGATAGTTTGAAGATCGGTATTATTTCCTAGCTCTTTCTGTGAACTGCAGAGGATGTTGACTCTGCTTAAAGCCATCAAAACTAATAGTGCCCAAGATGAAAGGCCACAGTTAAATGTAGAACTGTCTCTTCTGAATCTTTCCAGCAAAACCGTAGTTGATTTAGCAACTGAGACTCCTCTCAAAATATAGAAAGCCTTAGTGAGAAAGTGAAAACTGTGGCTATTAAATGGCTTAGCATGGTTTTCTACCCATCTGTGCATTTCAAATTATTTACTAATTGAGATGGTGTGAGAGATATTAAAGAAATTAAAGAGCCAGCTTTTCATTCTCCTATTGGGATAATGTGGGTTTTGTCCACTTTCAAGGCAGAATGTGAGTAGAAGAGAGCATGTATTGAGCATATGGAATGAAGGTAAAAACGTGCCTTGTTAATAGATTAATAGGTATCCTTTGAGGAGATGAGTTTCCTAATCAAATAAGATTGGGAAATAGAGCATGTTCTTAGAACATTTAAAGAGATGACCTCCACATTATTGGTCCTAGGAACATGTTTGAGAAATCATGGGGTTTTTCATCTCCCTGGTTCTGTGAATTTCTTTTTTTTTTAGATTGCATGATTAGCAAAGCATATCAAGTAAATACCTTAGTACTAGGTATTTACTTACCTATAATATTCTCCCCAAAGATCATGTAATCAGAAGCAGAGAACAAATACAAAAGGATATGTTAATTTGCACACTAGCTCAGCTTCCTCCTGNCATCTCCCTGGTTCTGTGAATTTCTTTTTTTTTTAGATTGCATGATTAGCAAAGCATATCAAGTAAATACCTTAGTACTAGGTATTTACTTACCTATAATATTCTCCCCAAAGATCATGTAATCAGAAGCAGAGAACAAATACAAAAGGATATGTTAATTTGCACACTAGCTCAGCTTCCTCCTGATCAGATAGGGTAGTTTGAATGGAGAGAGGTGGTTCCTTAGAAAGATAAAAAATTCTTAGAGATGATCAAGAAAAGACGCAAGCCCAATTTTCCCTGTGGTTCTCCAAAGTGTAATAGAATGAGTGTATTCCATTTTTGCTTTTGTTAAACAAATATAAGAGAATTGCCATCTAGAGCATAAGTAATAGGCTATAGCAAATAGTTCTTTGAAAATATCTAGCAGTAGGGTATGTATTTATAGCATTAGGGCATATTTCCCATTCCTTCCCCCAGCGTTAGATTTTCATAACTTGTAGTGGCTGAAAATAGGACTACGAGAAGCTACAGTAAATCTCCTGTAGGTCACCGCCCTATTGTGCCTGTAGAAAGAAGCAGCTCTGTGGGGAGGGGGGCAGAGATGGCCACGAAGTCCTAATAGACCATTTCTGTCTTCTCCCTATGATTGTCCTCAATCACTTGACAATCACGATGCTATTAGGAACACCCTGACCGAAAACACTCGCATGCTTAGATTTGCCATTAACAACATTGACAGGAAGCTTTGAGGTTGCTGCAGACCTGATGGGTCTTGAGAGCCTTGAATTAGAAGTCTGCCTGTCCTTATGACATGCTAAAATTGCCCAGCTCCTTCTGCAGAAGGATGCTCAGGCAAGAATTGGAACTGTACACATGCAAATTTCTCAATTATTTCTTCTGCATCTTTTCATATTCTACAGATTATTTAGGTTCTGGTTGATGTCTGTGATTGTGGTAGCGGTTTGTACTAAAACTGACATTCTGAGCACACCCTAGAAACAGGATTTATAGAGTGATTTTCAGAACTCCGCCCTTCCTCAGACCTTTGCCTTCTGGCCACCCTGCATTCCCACTACGCTGAGCCAGTGTGGGGTGAGGTGGACATTTCTAAGGCTGCAGCTGCGCCCTGTAGATTTCATGATCTGCTCGGCATTGGGAAGTCAGGTTAAGGTTTCTCTGAGAGAGGGTTTTAAGATTGATCTTCCAAGTTTCATTAGATCACCTGTCTTCCTGCCAGTCTACTCGATGAGGTCAAGCACAGACTTTTCCCTAATATATAGCACCAGGAGGATGTAAATCTCCAAACTGGCCAGTGTTGAAGTTCTGGAAAGCAATTTAGCAGTTATACATGTGTGTGTGTATATATATTCACTTTATGAGCAAAATTGCTAATCTTTCCCCCTTGCCCTCAGCTGGGAAAAGAACAACCATAAAAAAAAAAAAAATAAGATTCCAGATAAGTATTATCCTTAAAATTGGGCTTCACAAGTGGTGCAGAGGTAAAGAATCTTCCTGCCAATGCAGGAAACGCAAGAGACGCAGGTTTGATCCTTGGATCAGGAAGATCCTTTGGAGTAGGAAATGGCAACCCACTCCAGTATTCTTGCCTGGAAAACTCCATGGACAGAGGAGCCTTGTGGGCTACAGTTCATGGGGTCCCAAAGAGCTGGACATAACTGAGCACACAGCACCCACATTACCTTGAAAGGTAATTTCATTTGAGATGTCCCCTTCAAATTTTTTACTGGATAATATACATTAAAAATATAAAACCAAAGATGAAAATGTTGTATTTTACTTATAAGAAGGAAGTACATAAAATACTTGGGAAAGCACACTTGGTATCATAGCAGATTAAAATTAGACATCATACTGTAATGGAATAAGTATCTTTTAAAATGTTT
Organism: Cephalophus harveyi; assembly: GCA_006410635.1. Classification (NCBI taxonomy): domain Eukaryota; kingdom Metazoa; phylum Chordata; class Mammalia; order Artiodactyla; family Bovidae; genus Cephalophus; species Cephalophus harveyi. The sequence continues at coordinate 7,944 of SJYT01044194.1, read as the reverse complement.
AAATCAAGAGTTTCTCTAAATGTTCTCATACACATCTTAGAACTATGGGAGGACTGTATGACCTTGGAAGACATTGTTAGTCATCAAATTGTTAATCACTCTTAAAACTCATTATGTAGGAAACTGACTTGCTGGAAGGAATAGAGTGAAGATTAGCAAGGAAATCCTCATTCATTAGAAGGACCTTGCTCTNAAATGTTCTCATACACATCTTAGAACTATGGGAGGACTGTATGACCTTGGAAGACATTGTTAGTCATCAAATTGTTAATCACTCTTAAAACTCATTATGTAGGAAACTGACTTGCTGGAAGGAATAGAGTGAAGATTAGCAAGGAAATCCTCATTCATTAGAAGGACCTTGCTCTTTTTTTTTTTTTTTTTTAAGATAGCTTGTCAACAGTTTAAGTTCATGGTTTCCCTATTTCCTCCCATTTTTTGTAGATTGATTATCTTCCTTTATTCCTTTCCTTTCCTTCTTTATGTCTCACATCCTCTCAAGAATAAGAAAAGCAGCAAAGGACAGATGAGGCATATAATACTCTGAAAGGGAGAACAGACCTAAGGGGGCTAGTCAGGCTTCTTGGCTACACGCTTACTGAGCAGCGTTTCTGTGATGTGATGACCCAACTTAACTGAAAGATGAAAGAAGTACAGTATTTTATGGACTCATTCACCTTTCTCAGTTAAACAGCTCAAGTTCATCTCATTTGTAATGTATAAAACTTTGGACACAGAAAACAAATGAGATTATAACTACCTCCTTTCAGAGATGGATGCTCCAGGCAAGCCTTTGGGACACTGCAGTCCACTTGGTAATTAAGGGTCTCATTCTAAACTAGTAGTAAACTTGCTTTCTGGCTTCTTTTGAAAATGGAAATGAATGAGGGTGCAGAATCTTGGGCACTGAGAGGCATGACCAATTTCCATTTTGATGTGTAAGGACATTATTTGAATTAGTTAGGACCTAAAAGTTAAATATGAAACTGAGGAACCTGGTCGCTGAATTGTGCAATAGATTGTGTAATAGGTGAGTCTTTCCCAAAGTTTTGACCCCCTTCACCTTGTTGATGGATATGCATTAGTGTATCGAGACCCTTCACTACAGGCTCCCCACTGGGGATGAGAATATTTCCAGGGTGCAGAGGCTTGGGTTAAATATCATTAATGGAATATTTCCAGTTTGGGAATCGTTCTTTTGTTTTTGGTTGTCCTAGAACAACAATCAGAGAAGGCAATGGCACCCCACTCCAGTACTCTTGCCTGGAAAATCCGTGGACGGGGGAGCCTGGTAGGCTGCAGTCTATGGGGTCACTAAGAGTCGGACAGGACTGAGTGACTTCACTTTCACTTTTCACTTTCATGCATTGGAGAAGGAAATGGCAGCCCACTCCAGTGTTCTTGCCTGGAGAATCCCAGGGACGGGGGAGCCTGGTGGGCTGCCGTCTATGGGGTCGCACAGAGTCGGACATGACTGAAGTGACTTAGCAGAACAACAATTGCAGAAAATTCTACCCTTAAGCTGCATCACTCTTTTGCATGCATTTAGTCATTTCAGTGTGCCAGGTCTTCCCTAAACCATGTGCTTAATTGGATACATGCACTACAACAAAAGCTCCACTTTGACACCTGCCATTTCGGAAATCAAGCACGAGTAAAGAAACAAGGATATTATAATAGACAGATGTATTTATTTTGACAAGTGTGATTTGTTTTTAATTATTAATATTTCACAGTATACCAGTAACTGTCTTGTAAGATATTTTGTAAAAGCAACATCTGATAATGTGTCATTACCACATTAGCATTCCTCTGTGCAATTAAGGATCTAGTCAGAATAGGGGTTGACTTTCAGTTTTAGTGAGAATTACCATGAAGCTAGAGAAAAATATTAATATGAGAATTCATAATAATGTTGCATTTATGTTAAGCTTTTCGTCAGCAGTTTGAAAGCTTTTCATTGTTTCTACCACAGTGAAATCCTGAAGCCTTAATACAAAAATCTCCAATGATAAAAAATTCTATAATTTTTTCAATCATATATTTATCTAAGTTTATAACATGGAATTCTTTTTTTTTTTTTTAAAGAACCTCGTACACTTTGTCTTTTGGAAGTTTGTAACGGAACATATTTTAGCTGTAACAGATTGAGCTGTGAGATCAAAGCTGAGAAGGACCAGAATTCATCTTTTTGTTTGGGTAATGGTTAGGGAAATCTGAGGAAACATGGGTGATTTCTCAGCAGTGGTTGTCTCTCTCTACTGCACACAGCAATTAAAACTTTCTCACTGAGTGTGCATCATTTCTGTTTAAATGTTCTGGTGCTGAGTTTCCTTGACAAACTTGAAATAGTGAGAGAAGAGATATGGAAGGAAAGATTCTGCCCCTCCCCCACCCCCACCCCTCTTTCGGAGACTAAGAAATCTGATTTTCCTTTAATTTGTACTCAGCAGTGTCAGCTCTGTCATAGGAAAGGGCATCCCCGCTGACAGTAATCATTATAGCTCCAGGAGACCAGCAGAGATAAATATACTATAAACCATCTTCTGAGTGGGTCATACTTGTCCTGATACTTTTGAGGTCCAGGTACTTTGCACAGAGATTTCTTCCATCAGATGAGTTTCTCACTCATGCCCAAATATGTGCTTGTTTTTGATCTTTTCATAGAAAAATATTAATATATTATACCTCAAAATATGCCAATTGTGTTTATTGAAGGATTCTTTTTTTGAAGTGAAAAATAGATGCTAATATTCAACAAAATAGGATCTCCATAAATTAAAAATAAACAAAAACACAAATCCAGAAACATTTCACACCAGATGTAAATTTAAATGGCATTTTGTTCTAATCTCTCGTGACAGAACCTGATATTTGCAGAATTAATTTAAATTTGAATATATATTGTACATCAAATTCAGAAGCATGCAGCATCTAGGTTTTGGGTTTTGTTTTTGTTTTTTTTTTTTTTCAATCAGGACGCAGTTCCTAAATCCTACAAAAGGGAAAACAAATAGCACCAAGCAAGCATCTGCTGGTGGAATTAAATTATGTTGGTATTCATCAGTGCTTTGTATAATATTGGCTTTTTTCTCTTTGTACTGTTTGGTCTACTGTTAACCTTTATAAAATTTACTTAAGTAGCAATTTCTTTATCATGTCCCAAGATTGGAGAGAAGCAAGTGGGAATCACTCAACCTTGTTTAACTAGAATGGGCATTTGCATTGTTAGCAGAGAACATGGTTCTGGTAATGAATATCTTCCCCTAAAAGAATGTTTTTATTGTATTTTCTACTGTATTGCCTTTATTGCATTTGGAGATAAAGTTTAAGCAACTGAATCTACAAACAGTTTAATGTAGTTTCTACAATTCTGCCAAGATGTTTTCTTTTTAATTTTGCATGGCTAGGTCTCTTTCTATTTTATATCCACCAGTCAGATAAACCCTATGATGTATCACATAAATTAATGTTTTAAAAGTATTGAAAAGACATAGAAAAAAGGAGAGAAACATCAAAAGTTGTTATATTAGCCTGGTATGATGATGGTAAATTTTATTTCCTTTTTTGAATTTTGGGGTACCTTATAAAAATTTACCATTGGCAAGGAAGTGCTTTCATAATCTAAAGACAGAAAAAAAGAACCTTGTTTTAGAAAGAATGGATGTCAGATGAGTGATGATCAGGCTGCCAACAGCACTTGCGGAATTCCTACTGTGTACCTTTCACCAATCAACTCCATGGTCAGGATTCAAGCCTGATATAATTAGAGGGTGACTTCCCACTGTTTTTGGAATCTGCCCTTTCAACCAGCCATAAAAACCATTTCCACAGCTGGTGTCCCTGAAATGTCAACTGACATAATTTTTGCCAAGATAATCCTTGATGTGATACCATCTTTCAATGAAGATGTCTCTAGTGTGAATGTCTTCTTTCCGGAATCTAGTGAGATAGTTGCTACATCTCTTTTTCTTTTTTCTCCTGCGGCAGTATTAGTGTTTTTAACCTTCTGTGTTGTTTTTGTCCTCTTAGGCTGATGATGTAAGCAAAGAAAGATGATCATTTTACCTCATTTAAGATATATCTTACCACGCTCTCTCTGAATATGCTTTTTATTTTTTGCTCTCAGTACAAAATAACTCAATAAATTTGCCTTACTCTGACTTAAAACAACAGAGTTGCATACGGTGTGTGTGTACCAGCTCATTGGGATGTAAAGAAAGATGATCATTTTACCTCATTTAAGATATATCTTACCACGCTCTCTCTGAATATGCTTTTTATTTTTTGCTCTCAGTACAAAATAACTCAATAAATTTGCCTTACTCTGACTTAAAACAACAGAGTTGCATACGGTGTGTGTGTACCAGCTCATTGGGATGCGTATGTGTATTTTGAGAAAAAGGCTTTTAAAAAATGTTTTCTAGTGAGTCCCCTCAAGACTTCATCTGTACTCTGTCCCTGAGAACAGGGTGCATTCCCAGTTCTGCTTCCTGTTGGCTCTCACAAGCTCTGGCCCCTTCTTCCCCATCCCTGTATCAGGGAGCTGGCTCCTCCTCCTCTTGGGTACCAACCAGGCTGCTTTGCAAAGCAGAGGAGGGCTGAAATGAAGTCTCTCATGGTGGCCCCAAAACTCGCACTCTCCATCTGTGTCTGCAATCATAATCTTTCTTTTGGGGATCAGATTACAAATGAAGTGATTTAGGAATAGCAAGTCTCCTTTATTTGATTTGGAATGCCCATTTTAGTAAATATTAGTAACTTTAGTAAATATAGTGACATATGGGGAAGTCCTCATTACAAATCCCAAGCCAGACAAACCCTCATAAGATCCTCAAGTAAGCATAGAGATATTTACCAGAATGCTGATGAGAATGTATGCCCAATTTTTTTTTTCAGATTGATTCCCATTTATATCTGTCTCCCTTTTCCTTTGCCTTTCCCCAGTCCATCAAGCTTCACCACCAAATTAAGGGCAATTCCCACCCTTAGTCTCTCAGTCATGTCTGACTCTTTGCAACTCCATGGACTGTAGCCCACCAGGCTCCTCTGTACATGAGATTCTCCAGGCAAGAATACTGGAGTGGGTCACCATTCCCTTCTCCAGAGGATCTGGAAGAGATGTGACCAGCGGGTGGCAAAGAGTCAGACATGACTGAGTGACTAATGCTTTCACTTTCCCACCCTTAAGTCTTTGGTCATATGGATCTTTCCTGGAATATCCTCTCCCATTTTTTTCTGGGTTCAGATGACATGTCATTTCCCACATGAAGCCTTCTAGAGCTGATCTGGTTGGCTGTCACCCTCTTCATTGTGAGCAATATGGATATTATAACCTTTTAAAAAAATCTTCAAATAAATGCTAGAGAGGATGTACAGGAAAGGGAACCTTCTTACACTGTTTGTGGGAATGAAAATTGGTATAGACACTGTGAAGAATGGTATGGAAGTTCCTTAAAAAACTAAAATTAGAGTTACCAAATGATCCAATAGCCCTACTCCTGTGCGTGTATCTGGAAAAGATGAATAATTCTAGAAGATACATGTACCTTAGTGTTCATAGCAGCACTGCTCACAACAGCCAAGACATGGAAGCAACCCAGCGTCCCTCAGCAGATAAATGGATAAAGAAGAGGTAGTGTATATATATATATATACTTTACATATATGTGTGTATGTGTGTAGATATGCACACACACATACACACACACAGTGGAATAGCGCTCAGCCATGAAAAAAGAAGGAATGCCATTTGCAGCAACATGGATGGACCAAGAGATTATGATACCAAATGTAGTAAATCAGGGAAAGACAAATATCACATGATATCACTTATATGTGGAATTTTAAAAAATGATACAAATGAACTTATTTACAAAACAGAAATAGACTCACAGACATAGAAAACAAATTTATGGTTATCAAAAGGGAAAGAGCAGGGGAGGGATAAATTAGGAGTTTGGGATTAACAGGCACACACTGCTAAAATAGAGAAATAACAAGGACTTACTGTATAGGACAGAGAATTATATTCAACATCTTATAATAACCTATAATGGAAAGAGTCTGAAAAAATATACATATTTATATATGCATGTAATTGTTGTTGTTCAGTCACTAAGTCGTGTACGGCTCTGTGATTCCATGGAGTGCAGCACGCCAGGCTTCTCTGTACTCCACTGTCTTCCAGAGTTTGCTCAAGTTCGTGTCCATTGAGTTGGTGACACTATCTAACCATGTCATCCTCTGCCGCCCTCTTCTCCTTTTGCCTTCCTTCCCAGCTTTCAACAATGCCTTCAGCATTTCCCAGGGAATGTGTGTATGTTTGTGTGTGTATGCATGTATATATCTTTGTTGTTGTTAGTTGCTCGGTCATGTCCGACTCTTTTGCTACCGATGGACTGTATCCCAATAGGCTCCTCTGTCTGTGGGATTTCCCAGGCAAGAATGCTGGAGTCGGTTGCCATTCCTTCTCCAGGGGATCTTCCTGACCCAGGGGCCGAACCCGAGTCTCCTTCACTTCAAGCAGATTCTTTACCATTGAGCCACTGGGAACGCCCTATGTATACATACATATATATACACACATGTTTACCATCTGAGCCACCAGCGAAGTCCTATAGGACTTCCCTGGTGGCTCAGAGGTTAAAGCGTCTGCCTCCAATGCGGGAGACCTGGGTTCGATCCCTGGGTCGGGAAGATCCCCTGGAGAAGGAAATGGCAATCCACTCCAGTATTCTTGCCTGGAGAATCCCATGGACGGAGGAGCCTGGTAGGCTACAGTTCACGGGGTCGCAAAGAGTCGGACACGACTGAGCGACTTCACCTTACCTTACCTATGTATATAAATATATATGTATGAATAAATGAGTCACTTTGCTGTACACCTGAAGCCATCACAACACTGTAAATCAACTATTCTTCAGTTTTTTTTTTAAGCCTTTATTGAGGTGCTGTGGACATACTTGTCCTCTCTGCTACCTTATAGCGTAAGGCCCATGTCTAACTCATCATTTGTTTTCTCACACTTCATTGTTCAGAGCTTTGCATGTATTGGGCACTAAGTAAGGGGTTATTGTCATTGTTTAATTTGAATTCCCAACATTTATTTATTTTTATGGTGAGGTGTTGATTAGAGAAAGGAAGAGAGGCATTAAAAAGTAATTTGCAGGAATTGATAATAATCACATCTAACAATTTGCATGGCGATTTGCAGTTTTACAAAAAGGCGTTGGCACATAATAATAAGGAAGACTGAGTGGCAAAACCTGGTCTGGAACATCTTTACGATAACATCCAAAGAGGCTAAGAAAAAGCTGATAGTAGGCAGTTTGATCTTATCTACATCCTGTGTGCAAGTGCCCACAAGGAAGTCTGTAGGTACTTTGCTGTCTGCTTTTGTTGTGATAATCCAAGGGTTACTATCAAAGCTGTTTTCTACCAGTCTGTTTCGGAGAGAGATGACAAACAACCATATCAGTAGAGTACTGTTGAGCTTGTCCCGCCTCTTCTGGAATTACTCAAGTTCTTCTTATTTCCCTCTATTTTCCCTCCTCCCCTTCTCCTTTCCACAAAAAGACTGTAAATATCATAGTAAAAAGAGGTAATGATAAAACCGAAAATGAAACATTTAATTTTGGGTTCTGTACTTCTCATAATTTTTCTTTCTTACACAAAACCTGAGTGGTAAAATTAAAACTTCAACTTAAACATGAAATGATAAAAATATACTTGCCATAAGCTTTTCATTTTTGGTAGACTGGTTTATAATATTTTAAATGGTACGTTATGAAAAAAAAAATGTTTAGTTTCAAACAGAGGCAAAAATTTCTATCCTAAGCAAAAGTATCAAATTTATATGAGAATGTATGAAGTATAATGTGAATTTCTGCCTCTATCCTACCCCTGTCTCACTCTTGTTTTCATAAGAAACTTCTGTTAAAC
>SJYT01044191.1:9602-113145 GCA_006410635.1 Cephalophus harveyi | reverse complement strand
TGAGTCAACTCTTCGCATGAGATGGCCAAAGGTCAGAATAGCTACCATCAAAGTCTACAAACAATGCTAAAACCTATCATACAGAGTGAAGTGAGTCACAAAGAGAAAGATAGATACCGTATTCTAACACACATATATGGAATCTAGAAAAATGATACTAAAGAATTTATGTATAGGGCAGCAATGGAGAAACAGACATAGAGAATAGACTTATGGACATGGGGAGAAGGGGAGAGAGGGTGAGATGTAAGGAAAGAGTAACATGGGAACTTACATCACCATATGTGAAATAAATAGCCAACAGGAATTTGCCATACAGCTCAGGAAACTCAAACAGGGGCTCTGTATCAACTAAGGGGGTGGGATGGGGAGGGAAATGGGAGGGAGGTTCAAAAGGGAGGGGATATATGTATACCTATGGCTGATTCATGTTGAAGTTTGACAGAAAACAGCAAAATTCTGTAAAGCAAATATTCTTCAATAAAATAATAAATTATTTAAGAAAGTCTATAAACAATAGATGCTGGAGAGGATGTAGAGAATAGCGAACCCTCTTCCACTGTTGGTGGGAATGCAAACTAGTTCAGCCACTATGGAGAACAGTGTGGAAATTCCTTTAAAAATTGGAAATAGAACTGCCATACAATCTAGCAGTCCCACTGCAGGTCATACACACCAAGGAAACCAAAATTGAAAGAGATATATATACCACAATGTTCATTGCAGCACTGCTTATAATAGCTAGGACATGGAAGCAACCTAGATGTCTATCAGCAGACGAATGGATAAGCAAGTTATGGTGCATATACACAATGGAATATTACTCAGCTTAAGAAAGAATGCATTTGAGTCAGTTCTAATAAGGTCGATGAAAATGGAGCCTATTATACAGAATGAAGTAAGTCAGAAAGAGAAACACCAGTATAGTATATTAATGCATGTATATGGAATTTAGAAAGACAATAACAATGTGAAACAGCAAAAGAGACACAGAGGTAAAGAACAGACTTTTGGACTATGTGAAAGAAGGTGAGGGTTGGATGATTTGAGAGAATAGCATTGAAACGTGTATAACCATATGTAAAATAGATGATCAGTGCAAATTCAATGCATGAAGCAGGGCACTCAAAGCCAGTGCTCTGGGACAACCCAGAGAGATTGGGTGCGGAGGAAGGTGGGAGGGGGGTTCAAGATGGGGGCACACATGTGCATCCATGGCTGATTCATGTCAATGTGTGGCAAAAACCACTACAATATTGTAAAGTAATTAGCCTCCAATTAAAATAACTTAAAAAAGAAAAATGTAAAACTTTGTTTCATCTTTTGGCAGATTTGAGCAAGACTTCTTGTATTCCATGAAGAGTCTCTGAGCTTTCTCTTGCTAGAAAATAACTCATCTGCTAGTGATAGAAGGAGGTAAAGGGGAAGCCATGAGAATAAGGCAGGGGCTACTCCTGAGGAATAGGTGGAACACCATTAATATCTAGGGGGCTTCAGAACCACTCAATGCTTGCCCTTCTTCATCAAGGTAAATCCATGTACAAGGTGGGAAATGAATTAAATAGCCCTGCTGAAAGGGAGTTGAATCCCAATATAGACGAGGAGATATTTCATCAAATGTGTAATAGCTTTTAATGAACTATGAAGTTACCAGCTTCAAATGAGTTACATTTCTGAGAAGGGGAAGGATTTGCAAGCATGATTCTAAAACCACTTTAGATGATCAGGCAGCACTCTGTTTTTTCAGACTTTGTCTCTTTCTTTAGGTTGAATTCAGTTTTTCCAGAGAAGAGTCTCCTAATCTCTGCATGGGGCTGTCCCAATGTCATCCTTCTGAGGATCAGCTATGGAAAAGGGACTTAGAATCCCTGAGTTCAGCAAAATGCCTCTGTTCTCAGCTGTATGCCCACCTCACATGAGGCCTTTCCAGTTCAATTTCTATTCAATTTCTCCAGAGAATAATCTGCTCCCTTTGAGGGCTGTCTGAAGGATCAAGTATGAAAGTGACTGGCTACATATAGCTACTGATACTAGGGGAAGAGGCCTGTGATAAAGCCTTTGTGAACAGAGTTCTGAATAGAGATGGCAATGCTGTTGTCACTGTTATTCAATACTGTGTTAGAGGATTTTAACATACATCATGAAATACATCATGCAAACAAATACATCATGCAAACAAAAACCCACAGCTTGGTAAGTGATCACATTCATGCTGTCACTACCCAGATCAAGAACCTGACTAGCTCATTATCACTTTTGACCAGGAATATAGTTAGATTCTTATGGGCTTCGCTGGTGGCTCAGCAGTAAACACTCTGCCTGCAATGCAGGAGCCACAGGAGACGCAGATTTGATCCCTGGGTCCAGAATATCCCCTGGAGAAGGGCATGGTGACCCAATCCAGTATTCTTGCCTGGAGAATCTTGTGGACAGAGGAGCCTGGTGGGCTACAGTCCATAGGGTTGCAAAGAGTTGGACACAACTGAAGCGACTTAGCACACACACGTAGTTAGATTTTTACCTGTTTTAACAACAAAATACAAATTATCTTGATTAGTGAAAGTTTCTGTGCTGTGACAGGAAACTTTGCAGTGGTCTTTTCCTGTTAAACTTATATATCATTCATTTGGATAATACCATTGAAGGCGAACTTATCAAATTATTGATCAAGACAAAGGCAAAAAGGAAAGCTAACACTTTGTTTTACATGACAGACTCAAGAACCAATAATTTTTTGCTTTTAAGTTCAGCTGTTCAAATGGAAGCTTAGAGTTACAGACTTAGATAAATAGCAATATATATCTGAAGAACTTATAGAGTTTTAGTAGAGTACAAGCACTAACCTACTCCAATGTTAAGAAAATCTTAAACTGAATTATTGGCAAGCCCAAACTTCAGAGAGAATAATCAGTCATCTCATTGACTGCTTGCTTGACAGCACCTGGAACAGTATGTCATGATTACTATGGTATATTTTGATTCAAAATAATGACCAGGAAGGGCTTAAGACCCAGCAATAATGACACCAAAATAGTGTGAGTGAATGTAGAGACCTAGTCGAGAGCTGCTTTATCAAGTATGAAAGTGACTGGCTACATATAGCTACTGATGCAATTGACAGCATAAATTATAGAATATGTTCATCATTACAGAAGTTCTTTTAGAAAACACTGATTGGTGACAAAAGGACTAAATACAAATTTTTCTGCAGAAGAGGCTGAGGCATTCTTTATTGCTTCAGAGAGAAGAACTTTACTGGGAAATAAAGTTTTAATAGCTCAAACTTTGAATGTACTTTATAGCCATCAGAGTTTGTTGTTTGCTTCTTCCTTGACGGTTTAGGCAGCAGCTGCTGCTGCTGCTAAGTCACTTCAGTTGTGTCCGACTCTGTGCGACCCCATAGATAGCAGCCCACCAGGCTCCCCCATCCCTGGGATTCTCCAGGCAAGAACACTGGAGTGGGTTGCCATTTCCTTCTCCAATGCGTGCATGCATGCTATGTCGCTTCAGTTGTGTACGACTCTGTGCAATTCTATGGACAGCAGCCCACCAGGTTCCTCTGTCCATGGGATTCTCCAGGCAAGAATACTGCAGGGGGTTGTCATTTCCTTCTCCAAGGCAGCAGCTATGGATCATTAATCAGTATTTCACTGAAGAAATCCCAGAGATGAGGGAAAATTTGAGCAAGGTTGTTTCCAATGATACTTCCAGCTCTGCCCATGATTCTAATGGATATATTTTAACTTATTGTTATAATCATTTTCATATGGTTACAGGGTTTTATCTCAGTTGATCCTACTTGTACCGCTCCAATCAGGTCCATACCAAGCTGCTCAGCCCTGCAAAGAACCTTATGCTCTCTTGCCTCTTAGCACTTTCATTTCCTCTTCTTGATGCCTAGAACAGTTCTTTCATCTCCCAGAACTTTGGTCCTCTTCACCTGGCTAATTCCCATGCATTCTGTCTCAGATCAGGCATTTCTGATGATCATTTTCTGATCTCTTCTCTCCAAGTCTGATATGGGTACTTTTCTGATGTACTCGACACTGTTCTTTCCCTACCTTGCCACTAAGCATATTGCATTGCAAAGGCCAATTTGCTTGTCTGTAAAGTTTCCCTCAATGACTGTTGTAGTGGTTATTTTACTCACAGTAGCCTTCTCAGTTCCTACACAGTGTCTGCGGGTACTAGGAAAGCTAAATAAAATGAAAATATGACTATTTTCACCAGAATAGGTTGACAAAAATGCTTAGAAGAAAACTGATTTCAATGTAAATATTAAGTGGATGAATATTTAGTCATTGTTGAACAAAATGACACCACCCTTATGGCAGAAAGTGAAGAAGAACTAAAGAACCTTTTGATGAAAGTGAAAGAGGAGAGTGAAAAAGTTGGCTTAAAGCTCAACATTCAGAAAACTAAAATCATGGCATTGGGTCCCATCACTTCATGGCAAATAGATGGGGAAACAGTGGAAACAGTGGCTGACTTTATTTTTGGGGGCTCCACAATCACTGCAGATGGTGACTACAGCCATGAAATTAAAAGACGCTTACTCCTTGGAAGAAAAGTTATGGCCAACCTAGACAGCATATTAGACAGCAGAGACATACTTTGCCAACAAAGGTCTCTCTAGTCAAGACTATGGCTTTTCCTGTGGTCATGTATGGATGTGAGAGTTGGACTATAAAGAAAGCTGAGTGCCAAAGAATTGATGCTTTTGAACTGTGGTGTTGGAGAAGACTCTTGAGAGTCCCTTGGACTGCAAGGAGATCCAACCAGTCCATCCTAAAGGAAATCAGTCCTGGGTGTTCATTGGAAGGATTGATGTTGAAGCTGAAACTCTAATACTTTGGGCACCTGATGTGAAGAACTGACTTATTGGAAAAGACCCTGATGCTGGGAAAGATTGAGGGCAGGAGAAGAAGGGGACGACAAAGGATGAGGTGGTTGGATGGCATCACCGACTCAAAGGACATGAGTTTGAGTAAACTCCAGGAGTTGGTGATGGACAGGGAGGCCTGGCGTGCTGCAGTCCATGGTGTCGCAAAGAGTTGGACACAACTGAGCAACTGAACTGAACTGAAGATGATTTATCCCAGAAATACCAGTTCAGTTCAGTTCAGTCTCTCAGTCATGTCCAACTCTTTGCAACACTAAGGACTATAGCATGTCAGGCTTCCCTGTTCATCACCAACTTCAAGAGCTTGCTCAAACTCATGTCCATCAAGTCGGTAATTCCACCCAACCATCTTATCCTCTGTCATCCCCTTCTCTTCCCACCTTCAATCTTTTCCAGTGAGTCAGTTCTTCACATCAGGTGGCCAAAGTATTGAAGTTTCAGCTTCAGCATCAGTCCTTCCAATGAATATTCAGGATTGATTTCCTTTAGGATGGACTGGTTGGATATCCTGGCAGTCCAAGGGACTCTCAAGTGTCTTCTCCAACACTACAGTTCAAACGCATCGGTTATTTGGTGCTCAGCTTTCTTTATGGTGCAACTCTCACATCCAAACATGACTACTGGAAAAACCATAGATTTGACGAGATGGACCTTTGTTGGCAAAGTAATGTCTCTGCTTTTTAATATGGTATTTAGGTTGGTCATAGCTTTTCTTTCAAGGAGCAAGCATCTTTTGATTTTATGGCTGCAGTCACCATCTCCAGCAATTTTGGAGCCCCCCAAAATGAAATCTCTCAATGTCTCACAGGTTCTTAGGAAATTTTGTGGAATGTTTAAGAGTTACTGAAATTCATTTATGGAATATTTTCGTGGAGAAGGAAATGGCAACCCACTCCAGTGTTCTTGCCTGGAGAATCCCAGGGACAGGGGAGCCTGGTGGGCTGCCGTCTATGGGGTCTCACAGAGTCGGACACGACTGAAGTGACTTAGCTTATCTTAGCTTAATGTCTCCATTGTTTCCCCATCTATTTACCATGAAGTGATGAGACCGTCTATGGGGTCGCACGGAGTCGGACACGACTGAAGTGACTTAGCTTAGCTTAGCTTAATGTCTCCATTGTTTCCCCATCTATTTACCATGAAGTGACGAAACCAGATGCCATGATCTTTTTTTTTTTTTTTTGAATATTGAGTTTTAAGCTAGCTTTTTCACTCTCCTCTTTCACTTTCATCAAGAGGCTCTTCAGTTCCACTTTGCTTTCTACCATAAGGGTGGTGTCATCTGTGTATCTGAGGTTATTGATTTTTCTCCCAGCAATCTTGATTCCAGCTTGTGCTTCATCCAGCCCAGCATTTCACATGATGTACTCTGCAGATAAGTTAGATAAGCAGGGTGACAATATACAGCCTTGACATCTTCCTTTCCCAGTTTGGAACCAGTCTGTTGTTCTACGTCTGGTTCTAACTGTTGCTTCTTGACCTGCATACAGATTTCTCAAGAGGCAGGTCAGGTGGTCTGGTATTCCCATCTCTTTCAGATTTTTCCACAGTTGCTCCACAACTGTCAAAGGGTTTGGTGTAGTCAATAAAGCAGAATTAGATGTTTTTCTGGAACTCTCTTGCTTTTTCTATGATCCAATGGATATTGGTAATTTGATCTCTGGTTTCTCTGCCTTTTCTAAATACAGCTTGAACATGTGGAAGTTCTTGGTTCACATCCTATTGAAGCCTGGGCCTGAAGAATTTTGAGCACTACTTTGCTAGTGTGTGAGATGAGTGCAATTGTGCGGTAGTTTGAGCATTCTTTGGCATTGCTTTTCTTTGGGCTTGGACTGAAAACTGACCTATTCCAGTCCTGTGGCCACTGCTGAGTTTTCCAAATTTACTGGCATTTTGACTGCAATACTTTAACAGCATCATCTTTTAGAATTTGAAATAGCTCAGCTGGAGTTTCATCACCTCCACTAGCTTTGTTTGTAGTGATATTTCCTAAGACCCACCTGACTTCAGACTCCAGGATGTCTGGCTCTAGGTGAGTGATCACACCATCATGGTTATCTGGATCGTGAAGATCTTTTTTTGTACAGTTCTTCTGTGTATTCTTGCTACCTTTTCTTAATATCTTCTGCCTCTGTTAGGTCCATACCATTTCTGTCCTTTATTGAGCCCATCTTTGCATGAAATGTTCACTTGGTATCTCTGATTTCTTGAAGAGATCTCTAGTCTTTCCCATTCTATTGTTTTCCATAATTTCTTTGCACTGATCCCTGAGGAAGGCTTTCTTATCTTTCCTTGCTATTCTTTGAAACTCTGCATTCAGATGGGTATATCTTTCCTTTTATCCTTTGCCTTTAGCTTCTCTTTTCTCAGCTATTTGTAAGGCCTTTTCAGACAGCTACTTGGCACATCCCAGAAACATAAAGGTTAGTTTAACATTCCCAAGCCAATAAACATCATGTTAATAGAATAAAAGAATAAAAACCATCTCAATGGGTGGAGGAAAAGTTATTCTACAAAAATCCAGCAGTATCATGATGAAAACACTCAACAAACTAGCATTAGAAGAGAAATACCTCAACCTGATAAAGGGCATCAACACAAACCCTACCAAACATCTACCACAGCTAGCATATTTAATGATGAAATACTGATGGCTTTCCCTGTAAGATCAGAAACAGAACAAGGATGTCTTCTCTTGTCATTTCTATTTGTCATAGTAATGGAGGCTCTGGACAGGCTAATTGAGCAAGAAAAAAAATAAAAGGTATCTAGATTAGAAAAGAAGATGTAAATTTACCATCATTTGCAGATGGCATAATCTTTTATTTTACAAAAGCCCTCAACTAAAGCTAGTTAGAATAACTAATTAATTATAACTAATAATTATAACTATTAGTCAATTGAAAGTAATCAGAATAATGATCCCATGGACTGTAGTCTGCCAGGCTCCTCTATCCATGGAATTCTCCAGGCAAGTATACTAGAGTGGGTAACCACTCCCTTCTCTAGGGGATCTTCTTAACCCAGGGATCAAAAATGGGTCTCCTGCATTGCAGACCGCTTCTTTACCATCTAAGCCACCAGCAAAACCCTTTAATAATAACAAAATGGGTTTATCTAGGATGCAGAGTAAAAGAAAAATATATAAAATAAATTATCTTTCTATGCACTAATGAAATCAAGCAGGACCCTGAGGGGCCCTCCCATGTACAAAAGCCCTTCTTTGTTCCCTGTTTCTTATTTGCAGAGAAAGGCTTTAGTCTCCCAGGAGCATCCCCTGAGCCACAAAAGTATAGCTCAAGAATTAATGATTGCCATTCTCCCAAATCCAATACAACATTGTAAAATAATTAGCCTCCAATTAAAATAAATAAATTTAAAATTAAAAAAAAAGAATTATGATTGAAAAGATACAGACATATATGACAAAAATAGCAGTTAGGCCAAGAGAACTGCTAACAATTTAAACAGTGAATCAGTCATATGACAATCACAGAGTCTTTAGGTTTCCCACTGAAAGATGCAGACAACACTGTCAGATAGATACACATTCCTAAGCTGTTTTGCACAGTTCAAGAGGCTAGAAGCTGAGATCAGGTATTGCCAAAGTTGATTTCTTCTGAAGTCTGTTCCATGAGCAACATTCTGAGGGAAACTGTTTCACCCCTGTCTCCCAGGTTGTGGGGGATATTCCAGTCTCTGGTGTTCTGTGATGTATATTGATAGATCCATCCTCAGATCTATGCTTTCACATTCACACAGTGTTCTGTGTGTATGTTTGCGTCTATCTTTTTGTCTAAATTTCCCCTTTTTATAAGGACACCAATCCTATTGGATTAGGAAAGTAAAAGCAAAAGTGAAAGTGAGAGTGTGGCTCAGTTCTGTCCAACTGCTTGGGACCCCATGGACTGTAGCCCACCAGGCTCCTCTGTCCATGGAATTCTCCAGGCAAGAATACTGGAGTGAGTAACCATTCCCTTTTCCAGGGGACCTTCCTGACCTAGGAATCAAACCCAGGTCTCCTGCATTGCAGACAGATTCTTTACCATCTGAGCCACCAGGGAAGCCACTGGACTAGAACCTTCCCCTAATAACCTCATCTTAACCTGATCTTCTTCAAATACCCTATTTCCGACTAAGGTCACATTCACAGATCCTGGCGGTTAGAACTCCAAATTATTTTGGTGGGCGGGGAGGAGGGAACATTACAATGAAGTAAGAAACAATTAAGACATTATTATTTTCTTTTTCTTTAGATTTCTTCTAAATAGAGGCCAAGATGTAAGAATCTTGTTTCCTTCTAAAAAAGCTCACTGAATTCTCCTTTTAAGACTTTAAGACTGTAACACAGAGAGAAGATATTCTCCTTTTTAACCTCCTGTTAGCTTGAATACTTACTTAGAAGAAGCGGAACTTTTCCAGATGAAATTTCAGAATGTTTCTGTGTCCTTCAATGACCTTAAAAGTAATTTAATTTAGTCACCTTTTCTAGACTTGAATTTCCTTTATGTTATGATAGACATGAAACAGGGCTTGGAACTGGGACCATCCGATTGCAAGAGCAATTCAAGTAGCTCTCTTTCCAACTGGTGACAGTATTTTGCTTGAAGCCCTGCAGTCTGAGGAAAGGGCATAAGAACTGCAGTGTTGCCTGGTTCGGAGCCAGTTTATTGTGCGGTCTGTCTGTGTGACCTTGGGTGGTTGCTTAACTGAGTCTTTGTTTCTTTGTGTATAAAATGAGACTATTACTGCTTACCTTGCACAGTTCAGTTCAGTTTAGTACAGTCGCTCAGTCGTGTCCCCCTCTTTGCGACCCCATTAATCACAGCACGCCAGGCCTCCCTGTCATTCACCAACTCCCGGAATTGACTCAGACTCAGGTCCATCGAGTCCGTGATGCCATCCAGCCATCTCATCCTCTGTCGTCCCCTTCTCCTTCTGCTCCCAATCCCTCCCAGCATCAGAGTCTTTTCCAATGAGTCAACTCTTCGCATGAGGTGGCCAAATTTGGAAAGCTCAGCAGTGTACTGGAGTTTCAGCTTTAGCATCATTCCTTCCAAAGAAATCCCAGGGCTGATCTCCTTCAGAATGGACTGGTTGGATCTCCTTGCATAAAAAAAAAAAAAAAAAAAGCTTTTTTAAAATAACAAAGTACCCAATACAAAACAGAAACAAGACCAACAAAAAGCTGCAAATTAAAGCAACTGAGATTTTATTTTCTAAATTAATTGACCAATGTTTCTCAAATGCACCATCCAGGAAATGAAAAGTTTGGAACCAATACTTATCCTTTTCATTGCAAGTTCTGTTTTCCCATAGACACACCAACTGAGCTTTTTTTTTTTCTGTAAAGTGGTGGGTAGATATACTCACTAGATTAAATTGATATAAGTATAAAATGTAGATTTAAACTAAAAATAGTTATTAGTTCACAATACTATAACTAAGCAGATTTATTAAAAATAAAACCCTGAAAAATTTGTCTTCAACTCTTTTTTACTTCCTTTTCCCGCTGCTTTGGTCTTGCTGTGCAGCACATGAGATCTTTGTTCCCTGATCAGGGATTGAACCTGAGTCCCCTGCAATGGAAGCAAGGATTTCTAACCACTGAACTTCCAAGAAATTCCTGATATTTCTTCAATTTGATTGGAAATTTTATGTTGCAATGATGTTTTTCAGCCATTTTGTCAGTTTTTCTTATTTTAGTCCAAAGAAATCATGCTTTATTTTTCAGTATCTCTAATAACACTGTGAAAATGAAAGTGATGTTCCTTCTATGTTGAATTGAAAGTGTAAAATAAGTCTGGAACTAAATGGTATAGGTGGCTATTCCCCCAGATGATTACGCTGACAAAAGTGAATAGTCTTCTTAAATTGTGTTCATTCTATTCCACTGTATTTTTACCTTCCCTCCCTCCTTTCTTCTTTCCCTTCCTTTCTATTTACTTTTGCTGCTTTTAATTTAGCGTATTTAAGTTGCAACAAAGGGGGAACTGATCAGTTCACCTACTCAGGACCTTATAGTCAGTGGACTACATTCCAGATTCCCTTTGATTTCAGGTGTATTTCTACACAGACTGACTGAAGTATAGTGAGAAAGGGGTCCTTTCTCAAGTTCAGAACACTATTTCTCTTGGATCTGCATACATCTATAACCACGAGCTGCTTCCTGTGGTAATGTCAGTGTTACAGCTTAGTGAACATAGATTTTGAGCAAGTTGATTTTGAATTGATAAGGCTTAATTTCATTGGTGGTATCCGTTATCAACTAAGACACAGAGCTTATGTTTAAGAATTTATATATTCTTTCAGGAAATTTTTACTTAGTTTTAATTATATATCAAACAATGCTAGGCACCAAGATACTCTAGGAGGCATGAGAGAGTGATTCCTGTCTTCACAAAATGTATAGTATAAGGAAGATTAAGGTTGATTAAATAAGTATTAATAATTATGAAAGAGCTCTGAAAAGGAAGAGAGGCACAGGGAACTTTGGGGACACAGAGTAGCAGGATCTTTCTTGCCTGATGAAGGCTGTTAGAGAAGGTTCCCATAGAAAGTAACGTTTACCTGAGACCTGAATGAATGATGGCAAGTTACCCAGGAAGACGGGGGAGGGAGGGCAGGAGGTGATGAGTCATCCAAATCAGGGGGCCTTGTGCTAAGATCTGGTGGTGAGACTATGGGTTACATTGCCACCCACTGTGAGAAGGATGGAAGCAGTAGGGTGAAGGTCAGAGAGAAAAACCTCGTTTGTGCTTGGGAGGTGTTTTAGGCAAAGGAGCTTGCCCTTCCCTGAAGCCAGTAACTAGAAGTCAGGTGAGTGGAAACATAATCAAGGGATGTGCAGCTCATGTTTCATCAGAGCACCTGTTACCACCACCGATTCCCTCTTTCCTCTCCTATGTAATCCCATCAGTTCAAGGTATCATTTATTTGGTGCTGTAGCCCAGAGCCCATTGGCTGCCCAGCTGAGCCTGGGCCAGTCATAGACATCCAGGGGTAGACGTTAAATGGTTAACTAAATAGCAGAGACTGGGAGGCAGCCTGAACAACATAAGGAGATAAAAAATAACTTCTACCAGCTCTGTGTTAATCAGTTTTGTATTCTTCACTGACCACATTCCACCAAGTAACTACCAAGCACATGGTTCTAAATAAAATTTTGTCCAGTGAACAAATGAATTTAAAGCCCTACAGTACTGCATGGAAATAAAGCCATGTTTCTCTACCATCTTGCTTTCATCACTTCCTATACATATAAACTTGTACTAATTATTTACGCTCTCTACACCTTTGGAGAAAGAAATGGCAACCCACTCCAGTATTCTTGCCTGGAAAATTCCATGGACAAAGGAGCCTGGCGGGCTACAGTCCCTGAGTCACAAAGAGTCGGACACGACTGAGCACTTGTCAGCAGCAAACCTTAGTCTTCTTATTTGTAAAATGCAGTAAAATGATGAAAGATTAAAGCCAACAATTAGTACAGTGTTTAGTTCAAATATTTTATATATTGAGACTACTAGAAATGATATTCTTCCTTTACAGGTAAATTGGTTATTTCCCTGAAATCTTTAAAGTCCAAAAGACATAAAGTTTTTGTGGACTTAATTTAAAATGTTAGGACATGTCTAACTTTTCAGCAAATATTTATCATCTTCTTTATGGATTAGATTTTAGCCTGCCATCAAGATGCTCACCTTCTCAAGGGAAAAGAAACAACCCAAGTGAAAAGCAACAACTTTTGCTGAGTGTGAAGAGAGAAATGAGCCCAAAGCCTGACAAGTGGTAATAGGGGTGCCTGGGAGATCTAGGAGAGGAGATGGTAGGGAGGAGATAGGGGAAGGAAAGGAGAGGGGGGAGGGAGAGGTGATGGGGGAGGGGAGACACAGGAGAGATGTACTGTCCACATCTGTTCATTTTTGATTTCTGAGCAACTTAGCTCACACCATAAAGATCTTATTTATTTACAAGACTGATTAATTTACAATATTTAAATATTTATAAGATGGCCAACTTATAAGTGCTGCACTCAATATGCCAGCAAGTTTGGAAAACTCAGCAGTGGC
This sequence comes from Cephalophus harveyi, assembly GCA_006410635.1. NCBI lineage: Eukaryota > Metazoa > Chordata > Mammalia > Artiodactyla > Bovidae > Cephalophus > Cephalophus harveyi. The sequence continues at coordinate 100,173 of SJYT01044191.1, read as the reverse complement.
CACAGGACTGGAAAAGGTCAGTTTTTATTCCAATCCCAAAAAAAGGCAATGCCAAAGAATGCTCAAACTACCACACAATTGCACCCATCTCACATGCTAGCAAAGTAATGCTCAAAATTCTCCAAGCCAGGCTTCAGCAATACGTGAACCAAGAACTTCCAGATATTCAAGCTGGATTTAAAAAAGGCAGAGGAACCAGAGATCAAATTGCCAGCATCCACTGGATCATTGAAAAAGCAAGAGAGTTCCAGGAAAACATCTATTTCTGCTTTACTGACTATACCAAAGCCTTTGGCAGTGTGGATCACAACAAACTCTGGAGAATTCTTAAAGAGATGGAAATACCAGACCACCTGACCTGCCTCTTGAGAAATCTGTATGCAGGTCAAGAAGCAACAGTTAGAACTGGATATGCAATGACGGGATGGTTCCAAATTGGGAAAGGAGTATATTGTCACCTTGCTTATTTAACTTATATGCAGAGTACATCATGAGAAACACTGGGCTGGATGAAGTACAAGCTGAAATCAAGATTGCTGGGAGAAACATCAATAACCTCAGATATGCAGATGACACCACCTTATGGCAGAAAGTGAAGAGGAACTAAAAAGCCTCTTGATGGAAGTGAAAGAGGAGAGTGAAAAAGTTGACTTAAAACTCAACATTGAGAAAACAAAGATCATGGCATCTAGTCCCATCACTTCATGGGAAATAGATGGGGAAACAGTGGAAACAGTGTCAGACTTTATTTTGGGGGGCTCCAAAATCACTGTAGATGGTGACTGCAGTCATGAAATTGAAAGGTGCTTGCTCCTTGGAAGAAAAGTTATGATCAACCTAGAGAGCATATTAAAAAGCAGAGACATTACTTTGCCAACAAAAGTCTGTTTAGTCAATCTATGGTTTTTCCAGTAGTCATGTTTGGACTATGAAGAAAGCTGAGCACTGAAGAATTGATGCTTCTTAACTGTAGTGTTGGAGAAGACTCTTGAGAGTCCCTTGGACTGCAAGGAGATCCAACCAGTCCATCCTAAAGGAAATCAGTCCTGAATATTCATTGGAAGGACTGATGCTGAAGCTGAAACTCCAATACTTTGGCCACCTGATGCGAAGAACTGACTTATTTGAAAAAAACCTGATGCTTGGAAAGATTGAAGGCAAGAGAAAGGGGTGACAGAGGATGAGATGCTGGATGGCATCACCGACTCAATGGACATGAATTTGAGTAAACTCTGGGAGTTGGTGGGGGACAGGGAGGCCTGGAGTGCTGCAATCCATGGGGCTGCAAAGAGCCGGACATGACTGAGCGACTGAACAGAAGATGGTCCACTTCTCATAGCTAAAGAGAAAACCAGTCATCTTTTGTGATACTTGTCTGATGAGAGTGTGGCATTTGATCTTTTTTTTTTTTTTTTTAGGTAATGTCATTCTCAAACATAATGGGTGTAAAAAATTAGCGGAAAAATTAAGACCTATAAAGCAAATCATTCCTCTAGCTACTAGAGTCTAGCATAATATTTTATGCTTTTGTTATCTTTTTTACTATATTTTTGGAATGCTGCTTAAAATAGCAGAGTATATCATTTTAAGTTAAAGGTGGTGGTTGTGAACACCATCATCACATTTTATAGGTATTAAAGACATATCACAATTTATCGTTGACGAAGACTGAAGAACAATTTCTTCATGGATGGAGAGGAGTAGGCAGAAAGAAAATTCATTCTTAGCTCCAGTAACATATTAAGCCTCTAGATTTATAGTATGTTTTTCTAAAATATAATGATTCAGATCCAAAAGACTAAATGAAGGAGTAACTGTAAACTATATCTTTGAGTTATAATAATTCTGTTTGATCCAGTGTCCCCTTGCTTTGGAATTTATCCTCCATAAATTTAGGTGACGGGTCGCTAAAATGTTGATAATGAAATGAGGTCATTGTGAGAATTAGCAAGTTAGAAAATGCAGGGGAAACACTTTGTAAATGTTGCAGATTTTATTTGTTGTTGTTGTTATACAACTGTGTATCTCAAATAAGATATATGAAGAGATTCTTCAGTTTGGAAGATTTGACTAATCTTCCAAATTTCCCACACTTATCACAAAGTAGATGAAGTTTATTAAACTTCTAAGACCCTTGAATAGAGAAATTACCAGATTTTCAGCTGCTTACTTTTTCTTGTTTTCTTCCCCTCTTCCTCTTATTTTTTCATTCTCCCCCTTGCCCTCCTCTCTCTCTCACTGTTTCTCTCCTCCCACCCCAATCTTTCTATCTTACACAGATCCCACCTAGGTTCTCAGCTACACTCTTTTCCTTTCGCCATGGAATTTCCCATAAAGGGGACAGTCTACTAAGGCATTCATAAGAAGGCATGACTGGCCAGCAGAGACTTCTGGGCAGCCACCACTCCAGAGTTCCTGGCCTCTCATCTCCTAGTGTATTAGTCTGCCCTCTCCCTCTCTGGATGCAGAGTCGTGGAGTAAATCATGCAACTGAGAGAGGAACAAGCCAACCATTTTCTTCTTTAACTTGGAGCAAGACTCAACCTATGAGTTACTTTTCAACAAAAAGGCCAACTCCAGTCCTATGTATGGGGTGTAGGTGAAGTCTGATTTAACTTCAAAGACTAATCAATCCACACCGAGGTGCACAATAACAATGACTGCAACTGTACCGTGTTAAAGTCATCGATGTCTATGAACAGTGTTTGAGCATCCACTTGATGAATGTGCTATGCTTTTTTCTTTCACAAATAATGATGTGACTGACTGCTCACCCACCCACAGGATGATGTAAATCATTCCTTCAGTGAGTTTGTTGTCATCCACAAAGCTTCTTTGAAATTAAAGGTACAGTCCTGGTAATGAGTGAGAAATTTGCTTGTTGACTTTATTGTTTTCCTCTCTGTACCAGAGTCATCAGTCAGCCTCAGTTTCAATCTCATTAGCACCTTGGTCAGTCCCTCTAGAAGCAGAAGCTTCCAAATGTTGGCCAAGGCAGAAGACACCTTAACTTATATGTGTGGGTGCAACATATATTTACTTATATTAATAATTTTGAGTTTACAGGAAAATGGGCAGCTTCCACATAGAAGAGACTGTTTCACTTTGACATTTCATATGTTCTACAAAGGTGTTTCCCTTGTGGTTCAGAAAGTAAAGACTCCACCTGTGATGCAGGAGATCCAGATTTGATCCCTGTGTCAGGAAGATCCCCTGGAGAAGGGAATGGCTGCCCACTCCTGTATTCTTGCCTGGAAAGTTCCATGAACAGAGGAGTCTGGTGGGCTACAGTCCATGGGGTGGCAAAACTAAGAGGTGAACAACTTTCTTTCTTGGACATTTGAGATTTAAAAGGTACAAGAAATATTATGTAGTAGATAAGGCATGTTTATTGTTTGTGATGAGGAGTTTCAGTACTTCTTCATGATCTACATAATGTTTAATATTCCTGAACTCTGTAAAGTTGACATCTTGTGTATGAAATTGTCATGAATTATTCATGTTGATTGGCTTCCAGCAGTTGAAGGGAAAACCAATCATTCTTTGAGAAGTTTACATGATGGAAAATGACAATTTGATTTTCATTTCAGTAATTTGGTTTCCAAAGGTAAGAACATCATAGAAAAATCCACCTTTCCCTTCTGCATATTATATGTGTGATGCGGTTGACTTAAACTGACCACATGAACAACAACAATGTCGACGGAGATAGGGACTACGTTGAAGAATTAGACAGATAAAATGAGATCATTGGAAAGTGTCTTGTTACATGCAAGCAACTTAGTGCATGTGGTTGATGAGTGAAGAGGAAACTGGTTGTGTCAAACCAAGGAAGGGAACCTGCAGAAGAATGAAAGAGCCCAGGAATTCACTGAGTAATCAGAACGTTAAAAACACAGGTATTAGTCTCAGTGCCAAAAGTAGAAGGCAGCTGGAAGCAAGTTAGCAGTTTATCCACTGCCTGCAAGCGTGTTTTGTCCCATTGGCCGTGGCTCTCTCTGTGCTGGGCTGTGGAAGCAAATGCACAAGTCAGGCCAGTCTCTGTCTCTCAGTGGGAGGAATGGGTAAAGAACTCAACCTTAGGAGTGACAAACGGAGAGGTGATAATTGATACCGTGAGCAAGGATAAGGTCACCCAGATGGAGCATGTGAAGAGGGAGCAGGACAGTGCTCCCAAGTGTGGGCCTGAGGAAGCCCAGGCAATGCCAGGGGATGTTCAGTCTGGGTGTGGGGCAGAACCCACAGAGGAGAATTCACGTGGGAGAGAGGATGCGCTGTGAGAAAGTTGAGGTGTTTGGATGATAACTAATGGGGAAAGTAAAAAGTGAGAATTTCAGTGCTTTCTAGAGTAGAGAAGAGAGTTGCTTTCTCTTTGCAAGGATAGCAGACAGCTGCAATTTCAGGAGAGATGAAGAGTGCTTGGTGTGGAAGTAAGGGCAGGCTTAGGTTAGTGGACTGAGGCTGGACTAGGGAGGAGAAAGGAACAGCACAGGGGTAAGGAAAGAGTAGACATAAATGTGTTGTGGTTTGAGGGGTGATGGTGCAGGAATTTGAGAGAGAAAATGTGCTAGTGAAAGAAGCAGGAGGAGGCACAAAAAGTGAGCTCTCTAAAGAAATTCTCTGAGGAAGAGGATTACAGCTTTGGCATTGATCCACTGGGTGATGGACAGGACAGGATGGCGGATGGCATAATCCAGGTGAATGAGGAAAAACGGTGGTTTTGGCAGCAAGATTAGAAACTGGGGTTAACAGCTGATGAGAGGAATAATCTTCATGGGAGGATGTTGCTGTAGTCCGGGCAAGGAATAACCAGAGCCTGTGCTAAGGCATTATCTGAGAAGATAAAGCAGAAGGAATAATTTTAGAAGACAGAAATATAAGAACAGCAGGATAGCTCACCTATCCAACATAGCTGTCACCAGCCACTTGTGAGCTGTGAGCTCAGGAAATATGGGTAGTCTGAATTGTGCTGAGGTGCTATAATGTGAATTACACAAGCGATTTTGAAGACTTAGAATGAAAAAATTCATTAATAATTTATGCTATTTTCAAGTTGAAATGATAGTATTTGGAATATATTGGGTTAAAATTATTAAAATTAATTTACCCTCTTTCCTTTTTAAGAAACATGGCTACTAACAAGTTCAAAATTACATATATGACTCATAATATGTTTGTGTTGAGTTGTGCTGCTGGGAAATCAAAAATACTGGGGTGGCCACTGGGATACAGAGAAACTGGTATAGGTAGAGCTGTAGAAGGGGCTTCCCTGGTGGGTCAGTTGTAAAGAATCCACCTGCCAATGCAGGAGACATATGAGATGCAGGTTAGATCCCTGAGTCAGGAAGATCCCCTGGAGAAGGACATGGCAACTCACTCCAGCATTCTTGCCTGGAGAATCCTACGGACAGAGGAGCCTGGGGGGCTACAGTGCATGGGGTTGTAAAGAGTCTGACACGACTGAAGCAACTGAGCACTAGAGCTGTAGAATGCTTCCCAGGTGGTGCCTGCCAAAGCAGGAGATGCAAGAGACAAGAGCCTGATCCCTGGTCTGGAAGATCCCCTGGAGGAGGGAGTGACAACCCACTCCAGTATTCTTGCCTGGAGAATCCCATGGATAGAGGAGCCTGGCAGCTTACAGTCCATAAGATCTCCAAGAGTCAGACAGGACTGAAGCAACTTAGCGCCCGCACATAGATCTGTACAATAACACTGATAAACCCTTTGGATTATATTTATTTTGAGCTGGTTATTAGGTTTTAGGCTGTGATGTCTGTAAACGGGAGTTTTATCTTGCTGATTCACGTGGTGGGTTCAGAGCTGTTACCTGTCTGCATGGTACATCTACCCACTAACGTGATACAACTGGAATATGCAGTGGGTATTTAATGAAATAATCAGTTAAAGGGGAGAGTCATTTAAAAAAAAGAAGAAAGCACACTTTAACTTATTTGAGCTTAAAACATAAGTGTCCAGTTAGTTTTGGTTGTTGGGATGAGAACTCCTCCCCATAATGTGTTTTCTACCATTACAGTTTTAGTGTCAGATTTTTGAACAAATCTAAAAGCAGTATCTTTTGATATTTTTTATGTTTTCCTCAGTCCTTCACTGTTTTCTTATTCATACCTAATTCCATTTTTAAAATTCAAGTGCTTCCAAGGCATTCAACTTTTTTCTACTCTTGTATTTATCAGTTTACTCAGTTTTGTTTTATTAATTACACAGTGACAAGTAAAAGTGGCATGAATATTTTGGTGACTGATGCTTGGTTTGCACATAACCCAATGATGAGAGAAATGAGAAATGGGAAAAATGGGAGACCCATGAGACCAGCTGCAGCCCTGGTCAAGTCAGGGACACAGGCTTCATGGTGTGGATGGAGAGAAAGTCAAGCAGCGTTTGATCAGAGAATTTCTCCAGGGCTTGCCAGGAAAGCCCTGCAGTGTGTCGGGAGTTCACAGGAAGGAGGAAGGATTCTGAAGCAGGATGACTGAATGGTGCTGCCAGGCCAGTGAGAGTACTGGCCGCTGACCACGACTGGAGGCTGTCCTAGCAGGGGCGGAAGGAGCTCAGAAGGCTTCTTTACTGAGCAGTCCTCTTGTACCCACCAGCTGGGAGGCAGGGGAGTGAAGTGAAGTCGCTCAATCATGTCTGACTCTTTGCTACCCTGGAGTATAGCCCACCAGGCTCCTCTGTCCATGTGACTTTCTAGGCAAGAATAATGAAGTGGGTTTCCATTTCCTTCTCCAGGGGATCTTCCCAACCCAGGGATCGAACCCAGCTCTCCTATTGCAGGCAGATGCTTTAACCTCTGAGCTACGGAGGATGGCTATAAAGGTGGAGCTCAGCTCTGTGGTGGAGAAGGAAATGGCAACCCACTCCACTGTTCTTGCCTGGAGAATCCCAGGGACGGGGGAGCCTGGAGGGTTGCTGTCTATGGGGTCACACAGAGTCGGACACGACTGAAGTGACTTAGCAGCAGCAGCAGCAGCTCTGTGGACCAGAAGCTGAGCTCACTGCAGTCTCTGCTGGCCCAGAGGCCCTTCCCTGAGGCACTGTCTGGTCTGGGCACTGTCGAGTTGCGTGAGGATGAGCGTGGGGACCTGAAACCTGCTGCCCTCCTGATTCATGCCCACCCATAGGGCATCCACATGCATTCTGTGTCAGAAAGAGAACAGTGTGGTTGTTGAGATCTTTTACAGAAAATGAAGTGAGTTTACACGGAGATAAATTCTTATTTATTCAGCATGGAAGCTGGGAGAGTAAAAGGCTTAGTTCCTTTTCCATCTTCTAGTGCCTGCCAGCATTCCTTGGTTTGGTGGCCTTTTCCTCCATCTTCCAAGCCAGCAACATAGCATCTTCTCTCTTTGACTCTGCTTCCCTCTGCTTGCATTATTATGAGTTCATGGAATGCTGTGTCCCTTATTTTAGGGTGAAGTCATGGAGCAGCTTCTAGGAATAAGCAGACCTGGGATTAGAATGCTTTCTGTCAAACCTCAACACTAGTCTCCTTAACCGGACCGTATTCCTCTAATCCTATTATGCACCACAGTCCCCCTGAGAGGATGGGGGTGGGGTGAGCTTGCTCAAATGCAGACTTCTAAGCACCAGCCCCAGAAAATTGTATTCAACTGGTCCAGAATGTGGCCATGCTCACCAGGTGATTCTGATGTGGAAAGTTCATGAACCCTGAAGTTCAATACAACCTTGCCTCTATGGGGAACCACAGAGGAGGGCCAGGCTGAAAGGGGTCCTGTTGAGTGAGGAGTGCGGCTGGAGAGGGAAGAGTGGAGCCATTCTGTGTGGAAGGAAAATCAAACACAGTAGGCACTGCTAGAGGTGCTCTGAAACAAAGCCTCAAGGCCACCAAGGAAGTGATTCTGGATGGAATCTGACATTTTAACCACTTACTGTCTTAACTCGAGCATCCAGAGCATCTGCCCAATGTCCCAGAAACTCAAGATTCTTATTGGACCCTTACCCTAAATAATGCAGACATCCTATGCTTTAAGGAAAAATATCTCCTTCTTGCATCGACATCCATCATGATTTTTGCCAGAAAACTTTAACAACCTTCTGGCTTTTGCATTTATACACCCCTGACTCCTTCTCTTCCTTTGAACTCTCAGTTTTACCTGAATCTGTGTCTCCAGTATTGCGTTTTCTAGGACCTCCAGATAACGCTTTTCTTATTTGCAACTCCTGGGTTTCTTGGTTGACACCTGCAAGAGGCGATGGTAAAAGTGAAGGAATCTTATGACTCACTTGTTAAATATAGTAATCATTTATTAAAAAATAAATTATATAAACTTACAATTAAATAAATTATATGAAAAAGTTACAGATGTACAAGCTAGCTTTAGAAAAGGCAAAGGAACCAGAGATCAAATTGTCAATATCAGTGGGATCATAGAAAAAACAAGGAAACTCCAGAAAAACATCTACTTCAACTTCATTGATTATGCTAAAGCCTTTGACTGTGTGGACCAAAACAAACTGTGGAAAATTCTTAAAGTGATGGGAATGTAAGACCACCTTACCTGCCTCCTGTTAAATCTGTATGCAGGTCAAGAAGCAACAGTTAGAACTGGACATGGAACAATGGACTGGTTCCAAATTGGGAAAGGAGTACTTCAAAGCTGTATATTGTCACCGTGCTTACTTAACTTACATGCAGAGTACATCCTGTGAAATGCCAGGCTGGATAAAGCACAAGCTGGAATCAAGACTGTTGGGAGAAATATCAGTAACCTTAGATATGCAGATGATACCACCCTTATGGCAGAAAGTGAAAAGGAACTACTAAAGAGCTTCTTGATGAAGGTAAAAGAAGACAGTGAAAAAGTTGGCTTAAAACTCAACATTCAAAAAAATTAGATCATGGCATCTGGTCCCTTCACTTCACAGAAAATAGATGGGGAAACAATGGAATCAGTGACATACTTTTCTTGGGCTCCAAGATGACTGCAGATGGTGACTGCAGCCATAAAATCAAAAGATGCTTGCTCCTTGTAAGAAAAACTATGACCAACCTAGACAGCATATTAAGCAGCAGAGATGTTACTTTGCCAACAAAGGTCTCTATAATCAAATCTATGGTTGTTCCAGTAGTCATGTATGGATGTGAGAGTTGGACCATAAAGAAAGCTGAGCACCGAAGAACTGATGCTTTCGAATTGTGCTGTTGGAGAAGACTCTTGAGAGTCCCTTGGACTTCAAAGAGATCAAACCAGTCAATCCTAAAGGAAATCAACCCTGAATATTCATTGGAAGGACTGATGTTGAAGCTGAAGCTCTAATACTTTGGCCACCTGATGCAAAGAGCCGACTCACTGGAAAAGACCCTGATGCTGGGAAAGATTGAGGGCAGGAGGAGAAGGGGACGACAGAGAATGAGATGGCTGGATGGCATCACCGACTCAATGGACATGAGTTTGAGCACACTCCGGGAGATATTGAAGGACAAGGGAAGCCTGGCGTGCTGCAGTCCGTGGGGTCGCAAACAGTTGGACATGACAGTGACTGAACAACAATGAAGAACAAAGGCAATACATAATGAAAATCCATCACTTCTTCATATTCTGCCATATTTCATTATCCTCTGTGTGCTCAAGGTTGTTTCTGTCTCCTGTATCTACATGGGAGATACTGTTTATGTATTGCACATGTGTGCTCAGTCGCTCCATCATGTCCCACTCTTTGTGAGCCTCCTGGACTGTAGCCCAACAGGCTTCTCTGTCCATGGGAGTTTTCAGGCAGTAAATACTGGAGGGGGTTGCCATTCCCTTCTCCATGGGATCTTCCTGATCCAGATATCAAACCCTTGTCTCTTATGTCTCCTGCTGGGGCAGGCGGGTTCTTTACCACTAGCACCACCTGTAGGTATATCCTATCACTTCTGCTATATTGCATTCATCAGAAGCAAGTCACTACTTCCTACACTCAAGTAGAAAGGAATTAAGCCCTCTCTCTTGAAAGGGAGGAGATAAAGAACTTGCATGAAAGTATGGTACTACATACCTCTTCTCAAGGCTGTGTTTAGTCATGTCATGTTGGCAACTTGAAATCAGCCATGGAGGAATATTTACACAATGGAAATCAGGAAACACTCTAAATCAGGTTTTATATCCCAAGGAAAGTTGAGTGTCAACATTTACCACCAGATAGATATAAAGCTATGTGTTTACAGAACCTTTCTGGAGTAGATGACTAGACAGGGCTTTGGAAAGAAGTAATACATGGAACAACAGACTGGTTCCAAATAGGAAAAGGAGAACGTCAAGGCTGTATATTGTCACCCTGCTTATTTAACTTATATGCAGAGTACATCATGAGAAACAATGGGCTGGAAGAAGCACAAGCTGGAATCAAGTTTGCCAGGAGAAATATCAATAACCTCAGACATGCAGATGACACCCTTATGGCAGAAAGTGAAGAGGAACTAAAGAGCCTCTTGATGAAGGTGAAAGAAGAGAGTGAAAAAGTTGGCTTAAAGCTCATCATTCAGAAAACTAAGATTATGGCATCCAGTCCCATCACTTCATGGCAAATAGATGGGGAAACAGTGGAAAGGGTGGCTGACTTTATTTTATTGGGCTCCAAAATCACTGAGGATGGTGATTGCAGCCATGAAATTAAAAGACGCTTACTCCTTGGAAGGAAAGTTATGACCAACCTAGACAGCATATTAAACAGCAGAGACATTACTTTGTCCACAAAGGTCCATCTAGTCAAAGCTATGGTTTTTCCAGTAGTAATGTATGGATGTGAGAGTTGGACTATAAAGAAAGCTGAGCGCGGAAGAATTGATGCTTTTGAACTGTGGTGTTGGAGAAGACTCTTGAGAGTCCCTTGGACTGCAAGGAGATCCAACCAGTCCATCCTAAAGGAAATCAGTCCTGGGTATTCATTGGAAGGACTGATGTTGAAGCTGAAACTCCAATACTTTGGCCACCTGATATGAAGAGCTGACTCATTTGAAAAGACCCTGATATTGAGAAAGATTGAAGACAGGAGGAGAAGGGGACAACAGAGGATGAGATGGTTGGATTGCATCACCCACTCAATGGACATGTGTTTGAGTAAACTCTGGGAGTTGGTGATGGACAGGGAGGCCTGGCGTGCTGCAGTTCATAGGGTTGCAAAGAGTTAGACATGACTGAGTGACTGAACTGAACTGAACTGAATACAAGGTTTGGGATATAGGAAGAGACAGTTTCTGGATTTGAAAAAAATAGAAGTGATGCAGGAAGTGAAGCTTCAGGGGGCTTAAATATGCTCATATAGATGTTCAGAAGTGACACAAAAAACAGATCTCTTTCTTCCTTGTCTGTGTGTGCATATATATGAATAATTTAAAATGTGCCTTCACACTAGATTTACCTATGAATGCACAGGGTCAAACATATTAAATGCTTAGCATGCAAGATTTTCTATCTAGCAATCAGGATGGGTATATAACCTTTTACATAATTGCCTATGAAACTACAAAAAATAATTACACTCCAGTGAAGCTGACCTACACCTAAAATTGCCCAGAAATTAAAAAACAAAGTTTTAATTCCTGTGACTTGATTTATTGGTTTATGTGGTGTGCCTCCATGTTTTGGTGAACAGGAACTTTTCTCAAAAAGAAAACTTCCAGAGTTGCAGTATTTGAGATTTTTGAAGCCTGTTCATCAATCAAACATCAAAATAAAAAATACCTGGGTTCTTATTAAAACCTGGAACCTTGTTAATTCCTGAATCCCATCTCTGTATTGGTGGGTGTTTAGGAATCTGTACATTTTACAAATTCTCTAGATGACCCTGCTGCACTTGAATGAATCAAAATATTTCATTTTAATAGATAAAGAAAACAAACTTCTAAGGTTCTTCCAAAAGATCCCTTTCAAGTGAGACCACAGTGATGGCAGGATCTCACCTGTTTACAAAAAGGCAAAAAAAAAAAAAAAAAAAATCCATAAAACTGAGATTTGGGAGAAAATAGAAAACACACCCTTTGTTTGAAGAGAAACTTAAGGGCAACACAGGACTCCACCAAACCATATGCTGTTTACATGTGTTGTCACTAATATATGACCCATCTTGCCACAAATTAGTGTGGTTACCTTAAATTGCTAACCTGAAAATCTTAACCTTCCACTGCTAAAGTTATTGGTTTTAGCTACACTGTTTTCTTTTTCTAGGTTTACAAGGTTGTTCTTTTGGGCATGATTTTAGAAATCTAATTCTAACTCTGGTTGCAAACTTTTGAACCATGTAATCAAACTGAGATTGGTCACTGAGAAAAATACAGGGTTCTTAGCTTTGCCTAAATTGACAAGGTACATGGCCAGGTCCAAATTCAACTGAGTGGCATGTCTTTACAGTGGCAGTTCATCCCAAAAAATTCAAAAAAGATCCATGCTGCTGTCAGAAAGTTTTGAAACCAGCACCATTTTTTCTTTTTTTTTCTTTTTTTTAATGAATCCATTCCCAGGAGAGAGTTTTTATTCAGTGCACTGCACTGTTAGGGGGAAAAAGAATGAGTTAAGACAAAAAAAGTCTAACATAAAAAATTACCCATATGATGTGTATTTTTCCTGTTTGGTCGAAATATCCAATGGATTATTTACTTAGATTTGTGCTATTATTGAATCCAAAAGGCAACCTCTTCAGAATAACATTTGCTCTACTACAAATTCTGTGTAAAGGCTGGGTATCTAAAGCTATAAATGATTTTATATTTTTGCAATAATTATGGGAGGGGAATGGAGATATTATCTTTCTTCAGAGTTTTCTTTCTGTAACAGTTTTGATCTTTAACTTTTTTTCTTGGAAGAAGATTCTCTAGCCCCAATCAAGCCTTCAGATGACTGCAGTCCTGGCAGCATTTTAGTTACAACCAGGTAAGAGACTGAGCCTGAACCTCCCGGAAAAGCGGATTTGGAAAGATTTAACCTTAATACCCAACTAAATCCTTTGACCAGCGCTCGGGCTGTAGTCTGATTTCCCCACAGGAATTACAGAAGGGGGTTGGCACAGGGACTGGCAGATGACATTGTCTTACTCTTTTTCTTCCCCGCTGGAAGAACCCAGGTATGTGCATAAATACAATTAAAGACACTATCTGCAAATCGATAGAACGCATTTTCAGTTTCTTAAACCTCTAAATCCAAGTGCCCAGTGTTCTGTTTTTCAGACAGACCATGCAATCAATTAACAGCCGACTGGTGGGTTTGTGTTTGAACTATCAATACAATTATTAAAGAGGCATCACGGGCATCAAGTGGCTGCCTTTGTGTTTCTTTCTCTTTTTTTTCTGGAATATTATCTCGTCTTGGGAGCATCAAGATGGAAACCTGGTCGGCTTGGAACTGATGGCACGTTTAAAAGACTCTAACAATCTCAGAGTGTTTTCCCCCACCCCCCAACAGGCACTGTCATGGGTCTCTCAATGATGACAGCAAAGTGCCCACATCCGACCTTAGCTGTCATCTCACCTGGGTCCTAGTGGCGCCATTTGATTCTGACGTGGCTCCAAGTCCGCAAATAGCATAGCGGCCCCCGGTTAGCCGCGAATCCGGCCGGCGGCGCCGCCCTCCCTGCCCCGCCCGCGCGCCTCGCCGGGCTCCGCGCCGCCTCCCTTGCGTCCCGCACTCGGCGGCGGTGCGTCCTGCGCTCCTCTCCTGCTTCGCGGTCCTTGCTTAGATCTTCGGGAGGCGAGTCGAGGGGACCCGCAGGCCGTGCATCCCGAGGTTCCGGGACCAGAGGAGGCCGCACAGAAGACGCGGGACGCGATGGCCGGGCGAGGGGGCTGCGCGCTGCTGGCGCTGTGCGGCTCGCTGGCCGCCTGTGCCTGGCTCCTGGGCGCCGAGGCCCGGGGCGCTGAGGGCCCTGTGGCGGGCGCGAGGCGGCGCCGGCGGCCGCAGGAGGACGGCATCTCCTTTGAGTACCACCGCTACCCAGAGCTTCGCGAGGCGCTCGTGTCCGTGTGGCTGCAGTGCGCCGCGGTCAGCAGGATCTACACGGTGGGGCGCAGCTTCGAGGGCCGCGAGCTGCTGGTGCTCGAGCTGTCCGACAGCCCCGGCGTCCACGAGCCGGGTAAGGGAGCCGCGCGGGGTGGCCCGGCGGTGGGAGAGGAGGGCGAGAGGCACCCGGGGTGGAAAGGGTACGTGGGGGGAGGGCTGGGGCTGGGATTTGCCAAGCCCTGTCGGCTGGCTGTCCTCCCCAGCCTTGCACACCCCTCCCCCTAGGTAAGCCCAGGCCGGAGGGGCTGCCGCTGATGGAGGTGGGAGCGCAGCAAGCAAATCTGCGCCCCCGCAAACCCGCTGTCACCCCCCACTTCGTTGTGCCTAAGACCGTAGGGAATAACTGTGAGGCCTCAGGAAGGAGGTCGTCCTTCCTTGCAAGCTGGAATAGAAAGATAAGGTGCAGAAGGCAGGGTCTGAGAAAATGTGGAAAAGTCATTTATCATTTGTTTCCTAATTTCCAGAAGACCAGTTTATTGGCCTTGGAGGCTCTAGGTGTCCATCTCTACCTGTATGTGCGTATTAGGTAACGCGCACTGCTGGGATGTTAAGGATCTTGGTAACGCCGGCGGGTAGAGGGTGATAAAGCCGGAAATGGCAATCCACTCCAGTATTCTTGCCTGGAGAATCCCATGGACAGAGAANCATCTCTACCTGTATGTGCGTATTAGGTAACGCGCACTGCTGGGATGTTAAGGATCTTGGTAACGCCGGCGGGTAGAGGGTGATAAAGCCGGAAATGGCAATCCACTCCAGTATTCTTGCCTGGAGAATCCCATGGACAGAGAAGCCTAGTAGGTTACGGTCCATGGGGTCACAAAGAGTCGGACACGACTGAGTGACTTCCCTTGACTTGATGGCAGGCATTCCTATCTCAAAACTGCACACAGTCTTTCTGAGGAAAAACGAATATTCCTTTTTTTTTTTTTTCTGTTCTAGCCCTTGGAGATGAGTAGTTTGCGATCAGGATTTTATTACAATGGATGTTTCCATATGGCCATCTTATTCATCTTCCTCTTGAGTGTGTTAGGGCACGTTTTAATTTATGTTAAATATTACTCAATTGGTATTAATAAAGAGATATTTTGAAAAATGTTTTTGGTTCTTCTTTTTCTTTGCTCTTTGAAAATAACAACTTTTAAGGCCTGGTCTGACCATAAAGGTTAAAGTAATCTGGGCTAATTGCATCAGCATGGTATGCTTTTTTTTTTTTCTTTTTTAATGACAAAGCAAGAAAACAGGTAAAAACTCTCAAATGTAGGGCCAGAATAGTTTTATAATGATATTTAAGAACCAAATTGAGATGGGATTAAAATATGTGATCCATGGAGACACTTTGATCTTCAAATGGAAGGAGTATGGTCTGATCAATAGTAAATTTTTAGTAAAATGGGAAACATTTCTTACCTTCGAATAATGTAAATGGGAAGGTTTGTATAATTTTGCCATCCTGCTGTCTGATGCTGGGAACGATTGAAAGCGGGAGAAGAAGGGGAGGACAGAGGATGAGACGGTTGGATGGCGTCACCTATGCGATGGACATAAGTTTGAGTAGGTTTCAGGAGTTGGTGATGGACAGGGAGGCCTGGCGTGCTGCAGTCCATGGGGTCGCGAAGAGTCAGACACGACTGAGCGACTTAACTGAACTGAATGCTTTCTAGCAGGATTCAGCATGTAGAATCGGAAATTTGGAAAGGTAGTTTCATATTTGTATCTGAAGATAAAGAAAAATTTTATATGTGAAAACTCATCTTCAGTTATTTTAGATAATTGAAGTCAAGACATCTTAGGTTTAAGGAGAATCTAAATATTTGTGATTCTCCTGCATATTTAATTGGAACCTTTAGTTATTCTATCATAGATTGCTCCTCAGATTTTGTTGTTTCTTCAAAGAGATCATATGAAAGCAAATGTTAACTATTTGTTGTCTTCAAGTTTAGAAACAAAATTGTAAAGTGATATTACTGTTAAAATGTGATATGAATGTATAGTCTGTCAAGATCTGCGGGTCCCTTTCTCCAGCTCTAGGCTCCTTGAGGTAGAGCTGTGTCTCCAGCACCCAGGGAAGGTCTGGCACACAGCAGGCACTCAGGTCACATTAGGGAAAAAGATGAGTTAGTCATTTGCTGAATAACAAAATGCCTTCTATGTTTTGTTCCTTTTAAACACAAAATACAGCAACTTAACTCATTTTAAGAAGGCAAAGAAAGAAATATTTACATTACCTGCTTTACTGCTTGTTAA
The DNA here is from genome assembly GCA_006410635.1 of Cephalophus harveyi. NCBI lineage: Eukaryota > Metazoa > Chordata > Mammalia > Artiodactyla > Bovidae > Cephalophus > Cephalophus harveyi. The sequence continues at coordinate 83,917 of SJYT01044191.1, read as the reverse complement.
ATGAAGGAAACTAAGTTCATGGTATTACTTAATAAATCCCTGGTGGCTTAGAGGTTAAAGCGTCTGCCTCCAATGCGGGAAACCCGGGTTCGATCCCTGAGTCGGGAAGATCCCCTGGAGAAGGAAATGGCAATCCACTCCAGTATTCTTGCCTGGAGAATCCCACGGACAGAGAAGCCTAGTAGGTTACGGTCCATGGGGTCACAAAGAGTCGGACACGACTGAGTGACTTCCCTTGACAATACAAAATGTCTACCAATTGTATTTTTAAAGGTTGCAATAAACTGTTATGAGCCAGTATGAAAAACATGGGGTGATTTCCCCCTCTACTATCTTTTAAGAAGAGATGACCAGGTTGGAAATCTTCAGGGAACTAATTTAAAAAAAAAATCAACTGAGTAAATTTTAAAGATCTTATTGACTATTTGGTTATTCATGAATTGAACATCATTCAATCTAGCAGATAGAAATGAAAGGCTTATAGGTAGATGAGAGCTGGAACAAGGAAGTTACACTAGGCAAAAAATGGGTTGCTTATTGCAAAGTTACTCCCTTTTATAGGACGTTGTACTGATCACAGGATTCCTAATTGATTGGGTTAAGATTTCATTTCTGAAAGAGCCAAAACTGTAATTTAGTCTTGGTTTGGTTTTGTGAGGCTTTAGAATGAGCAACTCCATGTGGCGCCTATTGTCTTTTCTTAAAAAATTATATATTTGGCTGCATCTGGTCTTAGTTGGTCAGATGTGAGTTTTCGCTTTGGCACATGGGCTCTCCAGTTGTCGTGTGTGGGCTCCAGTAGCTGCAGCATGCAAGTTCTTTAGTTGAAGCACCTGAGCTCAGTTGCCCCATGGCATGGGGGATTTTAGTTTCCCGACAAGGGTTTCACCCATGACCCCTGCATTGCAAGGCAAATTCTTAACCACTGGGCCACTAGGAAAGCCCCTGTCTTTTTTTGTTTGTTTTCAGTTATTTAATTGGAGGATAATTACTTTCCAATATCGTGATGGTTTTTGCCATGCATCAACATAAATTGGCCACAGGTATACATGTGTCCCCCTATCCTGAATTCCCCACCCATTTCCCCCCCCACCATACCCCCTATCACTCTGGGTTGTCCTAGAGCACTGGCTTTGGGTGCGGAAATCTGATCAGTATATGAGCTAAATAGCACTTGTGGGAATTAACTTTTAGGAAGTTTTGAATGAAGGGATATAGTCACCATTCTTAAACGACCTTCATATTCCTTTTTAGATTAAGATATTTTAAGGAATGAAAAGGAGTTTTCATACTTATTTTGAGATAGAAATGGATTAATTCAGTGTGTTTTGAATACCCACACACTAGGTGAGCAAACTTACATGGATTGTATAGTGATACACAGGATGGTCCTCGCCCTGTGGGAGATTGAGAGTTGGGAGGTTGCAGGACAGTTTAAAGGTCGTCAGGGCTGCAAAAAGGGAGTGGGAGGCCCAGAGATAGGAGACTATGAACATTAGGTCAGGGACATTTGGTTATTGAAGAATGGATGATGAGAAGGCAGGGATATACTGATTACTGAAATTTACCAATTCCAATGTACTTCAACTGTTTTCATATTATAAATGTTTTGGGGAGAGTTGAAATAATGTTTCTGATGAAGCTACTCAGAAATAGTGTTTAGCTTAACAAATTTGTTTACTTGACTTAAACGTTGATGAAGTTACCCATATTCATTTAATCTTCCAACATGAGCAAGGTGTCACGTATCTTCTTAATCTAAATTATTTTTCTGAACTTTAAAAAATTGTAGATCATGAGCAAATATTTAGTATCATCATAGAAAAACTCTCCCCAAACAAGACAACATCAAGCCTTTCTCTGTGGTAGAAGTTGATGTGGTTAGATTTGCAGTTATGGACAGAGGGTGTTCCTTGATCCCACCACCTCCCTTCCTAAGTGGAAAAAAAATGATCATCAGACTTGTTTGGCACCAGACCATGGGCTGAATTTGAACTGATCTCCTGAAAATGATCTATTCTCTCAGGTATTCTGCATTTGGATTCATCACAAGGGAAAGAAAATTCTATTTGGAACTGGTGAGGGAGGAATATCAACATCTATTCTGACCAGCTGGATGCTGGATCTCAGTTATTGTTTTCATTACTTTGGAGGACTGAACAAATCTGCTGGAGGAGGGTGATGGGTCTAGACATTCTCAGAAGACTTGTGCATGGTCTTGGTCCCAGTTTCATCTCCTCACACGTCGTGAATCTGGACTCCAGATCTAGGACTGGGATAGAGGCTCAGCTAAGATTTAGACTCTGCACTCAAATGTGTTCCCTTGAGATATACCTGCCAAACCTGTTCTTGTTTCCCATTTTTCCTTCTGTTTGCTTATATTTTATACATTTAAAATATTTCTACATATAGGGGCTCATATGCTTGAACCCAAACATATGCTTTCCTAGGCATATATATTCATCATTGCAGTACTCATAAAAGAAACCGTTATCAATTTATGTCTAAGCAATGGAATCTGTTTTCCCAGACTCCTCTCAGGGCCAGACATGAGTTAAGATTAGTTTGTTTAAAGCTCTTAATTCTTTTACATGTAGTTTAAAATTGTTCTTGGGGGGTAAATCTTATTTATAGCTAAAATGTTATCTTAGAAATGTTCTTTAGGGCATAGACTTTCCCCTCTCAAAGTCTGGAATGATTATTTTGGACTTGTTCCTCCCCAAATCTGTTCAGATTTAAAGTGTATGAATGCCAGTGTGCATTTGCCAAATATTGTGATGGAACATTAAATGCTGGCAAAATTTCTATACAACTCAAAAAAAAAAAAAAAAAAAGAAGTGGGGATTTTGGTTATTTTGTATGGCCTCTTTTAATACTAGATTAGTGTGAATTAGTGGGAAATGCTTACAGCTGAGTAATACCTTACAACTAGTGAATATTGATGTTAGATTCTGGAGAGGGATCTAAATGTACTACATGTGGTCAAGAGTTATTTTTTATACCCAAGTAAGTCAATGTAGCTCTTGCCAGAAATAATATATTTGATTGACTTGTGATTGGCTAAAGGAAGAGAGGAAATTGAGCTGGCCCCTAACCTTGTATCAGATAAAATAAGTGTCTTTCTGTGAAACTGATTTGAGAGGCAGCAAAGGAATCATCTGCCAGCATCTCCCTCATTGTGTAGCACAGAGGATATTCCAATACTCACCTTTACAGTTCTTTAGAAAAGCTATTTTTGACAAATACAAAAACAGCTCCAGAAGAAGAAGTGACACATGACCGGCTTTTCCCAAAGTGTACTTAATGGAATATTAGTTAAGCTTGGTTTGAAAAGGATTAGGTAAACAAAGATAAATAGGTTTGGGTGTGGCAAGACTTGAAATATGATAATGTGTGTTTCAAACCTCCAACTGTATACCCTACAGTATTTTCACCATGGAACTTCTTTTTGTCCCCAAGGAGCTTAACTTGTGCTTGGTATTACACTAATTTGAAAAGCGTAGCACTCAGTAAGTCAGTCAGTTCAGTCACTCAGTCATGTCCAACTCTTTGTGACCCCATGAGCCGCAGCGCGCCAGGCCTCCCCATCCTGGAGTCCACCCAAACTCACGTCCATTGAGTCAGTGATGCCATCCAATCATCTCACCCTCTGTCATTTCCTTCTCCTCCTGCCTTCAATCTTTCCCAACATCAGGGTCTTTTCAAGTGAGTCAGCTCTTTGCATCAGGTGGCCACAATATTGGAGTTACAGCTTCAACATCAGTCCTTTCAATGAACACCCAGGACTGATTTCCTTTATGATGGACTGGTTGGATCTCCTTGCATTCCTTATTATTATTCATTTTCATATTTTGAGGGATTTATTTGGTAATTCTTTAGCAGAGACACTCAAATAAGGAGTTCCTCTGGGATGTAGAGCATATGTTTTCCAATTTTTTTTTTTTTTTTTTGCCCATAAATAGCTAACTTAATGACTTATATAATCTCTTAAGATGTGCTTATTGAATTGAGAACGTGATTTTGAGGACAGATACTTTTGACTGGAAAGATTAAAGTGACAAATGCATTCCAATTCTTTTATTGTTAAGTAGCTTCATGCTTTTAACTTCTGTTTACCTCCTTTTCTTGTCAATAAAATCGTTGTTGTTGTTTATTTGCCAAGTCATGTCTGACTCTTTTGCGACTCCGTGGACTGTAGCCTGCCAGGCTCCCTCTGTCCATGGGATTTCCCAGGCAAGAATACTGACGTCGGTTGCCATAGAAATACTTTAAGAACTCAAACCTCACAGGGCTGCTGTGAGACCAAAGTAATGTAGAAAATAATTTAATGAATTTGCTTTCACGTGTTATTAAGAACATGGGCTAATTTGTTAAAATGTATCTTCATGATTGCAAATTGGTCTAGCCTTTGCTCATTGGCTTTCCCCATTGGAAGGGGGCCTCCTTGGCTTGTCATCATAGGAGCCCTTGATTATTACAGTGGAAGCCTATCTGCGTAAGCCCAGCGGGAGACTCTGAGGGACTTCTTCCTGTTATCAGGGTATCCTTGTTAACAAGTGTTTGTCTTCTCTCAATTTTTAAAATGTAGGCCATTCCTTCTTTGCTTCAGTTTGACATCTTATTTTGCTTCATTAAGTAGAAACAGTGAAAGAGTTCATCATCATTTGAGAATGTCTTTAGGACTGTATCTTCAGGTAGCTAAATAAACCTAGGGCAACTCCAGGATTTACTTTGGCAAACTAACTTATTTTTCTGAAGAAATTATAATGAAAATGCTCAGGTCCTGATTGCTTAATTCCTTTACTGACTCAGTATAAGTGAAAGATCTTCGAATCCTTTCTCATCCCTGCCTAATTTTCTTACCCACACCGGGATCTTTTCTTTGTGTTTCCACCATTCTTTGAAGAGCAATAGCATAAAGATTTGGGGCTTCCCTGGTGGCTCAATGGTAAAGAATCTGCCTACAATGCAGGAGAACCAGGTTTGATCCATGGCTCAGGAAGATCCCCTGAAGGAGGGCCTGGCAACCCATTCCAGTATTCCTGCCTGGAGAAGCCCATGGACAGAGGAGCGTGGCTATAGGCTATAGATTGCACAGAGTTAGACACGACTGAAGCAACTAAGGATGTTACTTATGAGAATTGCTGCTAATCCTTTGCTCTCTGAATGTTTCTCTTTCTTTTGAAATTCAGGATGAAGTTTTCCTAGGCCTTCTAGCAGCCAGCTCTTTCTAATACAATATGGCCTTGAAGAAGGGACTGTTTGTGTTGTCAATGTCTCTTAATAAGTCGAATGATTTATCTTCGACTTATTTATTTATCTTCTTTGTTCAGTTAGTAACTTTGAGGGTAGCTTTTGTACAGAGTTAGAGTTGATCATTGAATAAAACAAAGATAAATAATTTAATTATGATAGTAAACCCTGAAACAACTTTCTACGACCAGTAAATATTTTGTTTTTTAAATAGAGATCTGTTTACTATGAAATCACTCTGACACCATAGTTCAATAATAATAATGCTGCTGATATTGAAGCTACTTGATTTCAAATAGAAATTTTAATATTTAAAAAGTGGACACAGATTACTTATTTTTCAGATAGGACTTCTTTGGATTCTAAAAAAATTCCCTTGCTGTGGTGTTTCATGTCAAGGTAATTAGGAAAGGCAACAATTATCTCATGTATTTGCACATGCAGGCAGCTACTCAAATATGTAGGTCCTACATGTGATGCCGCCAGAGTGGACCTGCCTGACTTCCCTTCCCCTATAGCCTAAAGTATTCAAAAAACAGAAAATTTCCCTTCATTGCCATGCTGTAATTTTTTTCCCCCAAGAAATGTCTTATTTCTAGTGCTCAGTTCAGCAAATTGTACAAATCATAAGCTTTGACCATGAGTTCAGAGTAGGATAACTTGAATATAGGTTGAACCATCACCTCGCTGATCAGTGTCCTAAATACTTCGTATGTTTCCCTTCCTGGCCAAGGGGTAATTTTTAAAACAACCTTTTCTCATAACCATTATAAAAATTTCTATGTAGCATTCTAAGCTGGAATCAACTTTGCAAGATGAAAAGAAACTGTAGGCTTTTGTTAATATAGCTTGTACTGTCAATTTAATTTTGGGAATAGTTACTGAATATTCATGATGTGCATGCTATTTTCCTTTATCTGCCAAGTCACCCTTTCAGGCAGTTCCTTAGTGTACTGAAATGTGTACTTGGGTATTGGTCTTGGATTTACTCTTTCACGAATGTTGAGCTTAATGGACATGTTGTATAGCCAGTGGATGGACTCCCCAGGTGACGCTAGTGGTAAAGAACCCGCCTGCCAATGCAGGAGACATAAGATATATGGGTTCAAGCCCTGGGTAGGGAAAATCCCCCCTGGAGGAGGGCATGGCCTGGAGAATCCCATGGATCGAGGAGCCTGGTGGGCTATAGTCCATAGGGTCGCAAATAGTTGGAAATGATTGAAGCAACTTAGTATGCACAGTCAGTCAGTCAGTTCAGTTGCTCAGTCGTGTCCAACTCTTTGTGACCCCATGAATCGTGAATCGCAGTACGCCAGGCCTCCCTGTCCATCACCAACTCCCGGAGTTCACTCAGATTCACGTCCGTCGAGTCAATGATACCATCCAGCCATCTCATCCTCTGTCGTCCTCTTCTCCTCCTGCCCCCAATCCCTCCCAGCATCAGAGTCTTTTCCAATGAGTCAACTCTTTGCATGAGGTGGCCAAAGTCCTGGAGTTTCAGCTTTAGCATCATTCCTTCCAAAGAAATCCCAGGGCTGATCTCCTTCAGAATGGACTGGTTGGATCTCCCTGAAGTCCAAGGGACTCTCAAGAGTCTTCTCCAACACCACAATTCAAAAGCATCAATTCTTCGGCACTCAGCCTTCTTCACAGTCCAACTCACATCCATACATGACCACAGGAAAAACCATAGCCTTGACTAGACGGACCTTAGTCAGCAAAGTAATGTCTCTGCTTTTGAATATGCTATCCTGGTTGGTCATAACTTTTCTTCCAAGGAGTAAGCATCTTTTAATTTCATGGCTGCAGTCACCATCTGCAGTGATTTTGGAGCCCAAGAAAATAAAGTCTGACACTGTTTCCACTGTTTCCCCATCTATTTCCCATGAAGTGATGGGACCAGATGCCATGATCTTCGTTTTCTGAATGTTGAGCTTTAAGCCAACTTTTCCACTCTCCTCTTTCACTTCCATCAAGAGGCTTTTTAGTTCCTCTTCACTTTCTGCCATAACGGTGGTGTCGTCTGCATATCTGAAGTTATTGATATTTCTCCCGGCAATCTTGATTCCAGCTTGTGTTTCTTCCAGTCCAGTGTTTCTCATGATGTACTCTGCATAGAAGTTAAATAAGCAGGGTGACAATATACAGCCTTGACGTACTCCTTTTCCTATTTGGAACCAGTCTGTTGTTCCACGTCCAGTTCTAATTGTTGTTTCCTGACCTGCATACAGGTTTCTCAAGAGGCAGGTTAGGTGGTCTGGTATTCCCATCTCTTTCAGAATTTTCCACAGTTTATTGTGACAGGACCTATATAATGAAATATATAGAGACAATTCTGCTTGTTAAATATATTCTCTCAAGAGTCAAATTCAGTTTTTGGAAGATGCTAATGCAATGCAAAATATGGATATTTCTCATGTAAGTATTTTATAGATGTATAGTGACTAATCGGAGAAGGCAATGGCACCCCACTCAAGTACTCTTGCCTGGAAAATCCCATGGACAGAGGACCCCATGGATGGGGTCGTGAAGAGTCAGACACGACTGAGCAACTTCACTTTCACTTTTAACTTTCATGCATTGGAGAAGGAAATGGCAACCCACTCCAGTGTTCTTGCCTGGAGAACCCCAGGGACGAGGGAGCCTGGTGGGCTGCTGTCTACAGGGTTGCACAGAGTTGGACACGACTGAAGCGACTTAGCAGCAGCATCAGCAGCAGTGACTAATGCTTTATTGACACGTAGACTAAAATATCATATAATCATGTAGGTTTTTTCTAAGTCTTGATGACGGGATAATCATGAGTGGAGCAGTCATTTTACATTATTTTAAATTTCACTTGCATCTATAGAATCCCTTCATTTTAATTGTTTTTACTTTATCTGTAGCTTTTATCAGAAATTAGAGAATTTTCTCTTTTATCTAAGTGGCTTATATGAAAAATCATTTCTCAAAAATTTTTTTTGGAAAATTTTCTTGGGCTATTATTTTTCTCTTTAAATATGGTCATATATTCCACCAGGAATTTAAATATTTGGCCACATTGCCTTTCCTTTCATGAGGATTCTGTCTAAGTACTCTCTGAGATGAGTTTGGAGACCATAAAAGATGAATGTAGCCTTTCCTGTTCTACTCCTCACCCTCTGCTTCCTCCTCTTCTGTGGGTATTAGAATAAGAAAGGGTCATCATCTGGATATCATCTGGGAGGCTTCCTCTGATAAATGTGGAGCTTCCCTGGTGGCACAGATGGTAAAGAACCTGCCTGCAAACGTGGGAGACCTGGGTTTGATCCCTGGGTCAGGATCCTCCTGGAGGAGGGCCTGAAAACCCACTCCAGTGTTCTTGCCTGGAGAGTCTCAAGGACAGAGGGGCCTGATGGGCTGCAGTCCACAGGGTCACACAGAGTTGGACACAACTGAAGCGACCTAGCATGCACAAACCCACATTGTCCTGGCTCATTTACTTCATGGCTCCCCATAAACAGTCGCTAGTTTGGTCTTAAATAAACAGCTTTTTCATACCTATCACAAATGAGGAATTAGATAATATTTATCTTTATGGGGACTTAAAGATCCAAGGAGAGTTTGCCTGTTGTTGAAAAGAGGTATTTAAGAGAAAAATTAGAAATGTGGATTGTCTTGTTTTTTAGAGACTTTGTCACAATGATCTTAATTCCCTGTTAAAAGGCACATAAATTGCTGTTACTTTCATTTTGAAAAATCTTAGTGAATATATTAAGAACAGTTACACTGTAAAAAAGACAGGTAACTTCAGGTGTTTATTTTTTAAGGAAGTTATTTTTAACAGCTGTAGAAGGAACAGTTTGAGTCTTAAAATAATGCATATTTTGGTTAAGTCTGTGCAGTCAGCCTTCAGTATCCATGGGGAATTGGTTCATATGTGTATTTTACACATTCTCATGTACTTTTCAAACCCACCTTAGTGCCTAATTTGTCATTCTTCACTGTTACCTGTGGACGACCTGGAAAAATCTCATTGACAGAATTAATTTCACTCTGGTGTCTACATGAGGTGCTGTATGTTGAGGACAACTCTAGATCTTGAACTAATGCTAAAAGCCATGAAATATGTGATAAATGTCTTTAATATTTCTGAGACATCTTTTACATTATTTCTAGATCTTTTGGTGTGCTTTTCATAGTTGATTCAAATCGCTGGATGGCACCTTGTATTGTTCTAACAAACATTTTCCCTTCTCTTTGGGCTCTATTTCAGTTTGCACAAAGTATATATATATATATTTTTTTTTAATTTTATTTTTACTTTATTTTACTTTACAATACCGTATTGGTTTTGCCATACATTGTTTTTAAAAATGACACATAACTTTCAGGAACATCAAGCATTTTTCCTGAATAGTTTTAAAACTTGTATTGTTGCTGTTGTTTTTTTAACATTGAGGCTGAATCGTTGGCTGTAGTAATTCTATGTCATGTTTGCACAAGGAGAGGGAATGAATGAAAACGTGTTTCTGAAATGAATCTACAGAGGGTGAGGCTGGATGGTATTTCCCCCAAAATTTATAGAATAAAGATAATGTGTTTATAGCCTCTGTAAAGACAGTAGCATAAGTAAAAGATTCATACCCTTACCAGCATTTTCAAGAGGCCAAAAAGGCTTTCCTTTGTAGCTAGTTCATACCAGACTTTCCATGATGTCCTGTTTCCAGACCAAGGTAGTAACACTTTAGTATTTTTATATCATATTAACCTTGCAGGTATCAGTTCAGTTCAATTCAGTCACTCAGTCGTGTCTGACTCTTTGCCGCCCCATGAATCGCAGCATGCCAGGCCTCTCTGTCCATCACCAATTCCCAGAGTTTACTCAAACTCACATCCATTGAGTCAGTGATGCCATCCAGCCATCTCATCCTCTGTCGTCCCATTTTACTCTTGCCCCCAATCCCTCCCAGCATCAGAGTCTTTCCTAATGAGTCAACTCTTCGCATGAGGGGGCCAAAGTATTGGAGTTTCAGCTTTAGCATCAGTCCTTCCAATGAACACTCAGGACTGATCTCCTTTAGAATGGACTGGTTGGATCTCCTTGCAGTCCAAGGGACTCTCAAGGATCTTCTCCAACACCACGATTCAAAAGCATTAATTCTTCAGCATTCAGCTTTCTTTACAGTCCAACTCTCACATCCATACATGACTACTGGAAAAACCATAGCCTTGACTAGACGGACCTTTGTTGGCAAAGTAATGTCTCTGCTTTTGAATATGCTATCTAGGTTGGTCATAACTTTTCTTCCAAGGAGTAAGCGTCTTTTAATTTCATGGCTGCAGTCACCATCTGCAGTGATTTTGGAGCCCCCCAAAATAAAGTCTGACACTGTTTCCACTGTTTTCCAATCTATTTCCCATGAAGTGATGGTACCCGATCTAAGATGCCACGATCTTAGTTTTCTTAATGTTGCAGGTATAAATCACCCTAATTGTACAAATTACCAAGAAAACTGAAGTCATTCATTCACTAGACATTTGGAAATACCAGATAGAAATGCTTTTAAACCAGTTCACACTTAAAACTCAAACTCTTGAATAGTGCAGGGCAGAATGAAGTGCATCTTTCATTACTGTGTGTGCTATTATATTTGTATCTGTAATGTACTTCACAAGAATAACCAAGTGCCTGCTGTTTTAGTGACATTCTGAACATTGAAGAGATACTTACAAAAGGAACAGCACACAGCAGTTTTTAACAGGGTACTTAATATGAAGGTATAATTCAATTTCTATGGTAAAGTTGACAGAGATTATCAAAGGAAGGGGTTCAGAAGGAGGTGGGGATTTGAGCAGGTCTTAAAGGATGAACCACATCTGGAAAGAAGATTAGAGGACTTCATTCTGTGCCAGTATAAGATCACTGATGCATCTTATGTCTTTTTCTCCACTATCCCAATGGTGGTGTCATAGCTATATTCAGTTAGCATTGTGACATATATAATTATATTCCATTAATGTGAAATAATGACACATTCCATTAACTTGAAATTTCCATCTTGTTAGATATAATATAGTTTTTGGGGTGTTGTCCTTTAGGGTTGATTTCTCTCATCATGAGGGTAAAACTGTTTGAGATGGAGGTTATGATATATATATGCTTTTGAACTATGGTGTTGGAGAAGACTCTTGAGAGTCCTTTGGACAGATATGTATATATCTTTTTGCCTTTTTATACAGTTCATGGGGTTCTCATGGCAAGTATACTAGAGTGGTTTGCCATTCCCTTCTCCAGTCGATCACATTTTGTCTGAACTATGTCTTATCTGTCGTGGGGGTCCCTGCATGGCATGGCTTCATTGAGTTATGCAACCCTTCACCATGACAAGGCAGTAATTCATGAAAGGGATAAGGGTGAAAGAGGAGAGTGAAACAGCTGGCTTGAAACTCAATATTAAAAAAAACTAAAATCATGCCATCTGGTCCCATTCAGTTCAGTTCAGTTCAGTTGCTCAGTCGTGTCCAACTCTTTGCAACCCCATGAATCACAGCACACCAGGCCTCCCTGTCCATCACCAACTCCCAGAGTTCACTCAAACTCATGTCCATCAAGTCGGTGATGCCATCCAGCCATCTCATCCTCTGTTGTCCCCTTCTCCTCCTGCCCTCAATTCCTCCCAGCATCAGAGTCTTTTCCAATGAGTCAACTCTTCGCATGAGGTAGCCAAAGTATTGGAGTTTCAGCTTTAACATCAGTCCTTCCAGTGAACACCCATGGCAAATAGAAGGGGATAAGGTGGAAACAGTGATGGATTTCTTCTTCTTGAACTCTAAAATCATTACAGATGTTGACTGCAGCCATGAAATTAGAAGACGATTGCTTCTTGGAAAGAAAGCTATGACAAACCTAGACAGTGTGTAGGTCAAATAGTCAAGGCTATGGTCTTTCTAGTAGTCACGTATGCGTGTGAGAGCTAGACCATAAGGAAGGCAGAGCACTGAAGAATTGATGCTTTTGAACTGTGGTGCTGGAGAAGACTCTTGATAGTCCCCTGGACTGAAAGGAGATCAAGCCAGTCAATTTTAGAGGAAATCAACCCCGAGTTCTTGTTGGAACAACTGATGACTGAAGCTTTGCCCACCTGATGTGAAGAGCCGACTCATTGAAAAAGACTCTAATTCTGGGAAAGATTGAAGGCAGAAGGAGAAGAGGGTAACAGAGGATGAGGTGGTTGGATGACACCACTGATTCAATAGACATGATCTTGGGCAAACTCCAGGAGATGGTGAGGGACAGGGATCCCTTGCAGTCCAAGGGGTTGCAAAGAGTCAGACATGACTTGGTGACTGAACAACAACAACAGATATGTATGTGTGTGTGTGTGTATATATATATATATAATGATATGGTTATCATATAAGTGTAATTATATTAAGCATATAATATGTATTACGTTGTAGTAGGTAATGATTCCTTTCGCCTCAAGGTAGAGAAACAATTCCTTTCCCCTCAGGGTTAGTTGCTCAATTATGTCTGCCTCTTTGCAACCCCACAGACTGTAGCCTGCCAGGCCCCCCTGTCCATGGGATTCTCTAGGCAAGAATACTAGAGAGGGTTGCCATTTCCAGGGGATATTCCCAACACAGGGATCAAACCTGGGTCTCCTGCATTGCAGGCAGATTCCTTACCATCTGAGCCACCAGGGAAGCCCCTCAAGGTATCTATTATTTTCCCTCAAGGTAGCTAGTACTGAACACTCTCTTAAAGGCACAGAGTAAAAAGGTGTCAAGTAATTTTGGTTTTATTAGGCCAGTTTCCAGCAGTTATATACAACCCATTTGTGCATTTCACAAACTGTATTTAACAACAAAGTAAGAACCACAACAAGAAAAGTGCTATAGTCTGAGTTACTGAAGGAAGATTCAACCCAGTTTTTCTTCATGTACTGCAGCCCCTCTAGAACATTCATCTAGCTACTCTTTTCTAACACTTAAATATGATTGTGTAGTTTGTTGAATGCTTTTTGGGAGAAAATTTCACTATGAAGATTTATTATTTACAATTTATAATTATATATTTTTGATTAGGTTAAATTTATTTTGAATTACTCTTTATGTTAATCCCAATCTTCATTAATGTTATGTAGAATTGTGAAACACTGAATTATAGGTTTTTCCCTTAGCTGAAAGGAGTACTCTTATTTTAAAAATGAATAAATTGTTTCAGAGAGATTTTTAAACAGTGTGCTCAAGCTTGTTATATAGCCTTGAAAGCTAGAATCCATTTCCTGATATAGGAGGTTGGGCATTATTCCCAAAATATTCCCCACAGCAATGTATACAGATGGGGATAAATATAACTATTTATTCTGTGGCCAATAAGGGTCATGAATTATTATTATTATTTTTTTAAATATAAATTTATTTATTTTAATTGGAGGTTAATTACTTTACAATATTGTATTAGTTTTGCCATACATCAACATGAATCCACCACAGGTATACATACACGTGTTCCCCATCCTGAACCCCCTTCCCTCCTCCCTCCCCATACCATCCCTCTGGGTCGTCTCAGTGCAGCAGCCCCAAACATCCAGTATCATGCATTGAACCTGGACTGGCGATTTGTTTTATATATGATATTATACATGTTTCAATGCCAAGAGTCATGAATTATTTATGTGGACTGCAGTCTGTGCTGGTGTGTACAGTAATATAACTTAGTGTATTTTCAATTCTTTAGTGCAGTTTCCTGATTTATAATCTGTAAATGGGTCTGTGTTTCCAGGCAGAATAATAGGACTTGGTTGGTGGGAAAGAATGTTGAGAGGCAAGAAATCCAGAAAGGATTGAGGTTAAATCTCTTTGGCATACTGTATACTGTCACCCTGCTTATTTAACTTATATGCAGAGTACATCATGAGAAATGCTGGACTGGAAGAAACACAAGCTGGCATCAAGCCTGCAGGGAGAAATAGCAATAACCCCAGATATGCAGATGACACCACCCTCATGGCAGAAAATAAAGAGGAACTAAAAAGCTTCTTGATGAAAGTGAAAGAAGAGAGTGAAAAAGTTGGCTTAAAGCTCAACATTCAGAAAATGAAGATCATGGCATCTAGTCGCATCACTTCATGGGAAATAGATGGGGAAACAGTGGAAACAGTGTCAGACTTTCTTTTTTTGGGCTCCAAAATCACTGCAGATGGTGATTGCATCATGAAATTAAAAGACGCTTACTCCTTGGAAGGAAAGTTATGACCAACCTAGATAGCATATTCAAAAGCAGAGACATTACTTTGCCAACAAAGGTCCGTCTAGTCAAGAGTATGGTTTTTCCAGTAGTCATGTATGGATGTGAGAGTTGGACTGTGAAGAAAGCTGAGTGCTGAAGAATTAATGCTTTTGAATTGTGGTGTTGGAGAAGACTCTTGAGAGTTCCTTTATTTCCAGTATTTCAATTTTCCCTGCCTTCTCTTTCCCCCACGGTGCCTATAAATCTATCCCCTATGTCTGCATCTCCAGTATCATTTTTCTAGATTTCATATATATGCATTAATATGTACTGCAAGGAAATCCAACCAGTCCATCCTAAAGATCAGTCCTGGGTGATCATTGGAAGGACTGATGCTAAAGCTGAAACTCCAATACTTTGGCTATCTCATGTGAAGAGTTGACTCATTGGAAAAGACCCTGATGCTGGGAGAGATTGGGGGCAGGAGGAGAAGGGAACGACAGAGGATGAGGTGGCTGGATGGCATCACCGACTTGATGGACATGAGTTTGAGTGAACTCTGGGAGTTGGTGATGGACAGGGAGGTCTGGCGTGCTGCAATTCATGGGGTCGCAAAGAGTCGGACATGACTGAGTGACTGAACTGAACTGATGATATTTATTTTTCTTTTTCGGACTTACTTCACTCTGTATGACAGACTGTAGGTTCATCCACATCACTACAAATAACCCAATTTTGTTCCTTTTATGGCTGAGTAATAGTCTATTGTATATTTGTACCACATCTTCTTTATTCATTCATCTGTTGATGGATGATTAAGTTGCTTTCATGTCCTGGCTGTTGTAAATAGTGCTGCAGTGAACATTCAGGTACATATGTCTTTTTGCATTATGCTTTTTGCAGAGTATATGCCCAGTAGTGGGATTTCTGGGCCATATGGTAGTTTTATTTATAGTTTTTTTAAGGAACATCCATTCTGTTCATACTGGTTGCATCAATTTACTTTCCCACCAACAGTGCAAGAGGGTTTTCTTTTCTTTTGGGCATTAGATAGCTATTGGGAAACTGTTGTATAGCACAGGGAAGTAAGTTCAGTTCTCTGTGATGACCTAGATGGGTTGGATGGGGAAGGGTGGAAGGGAGGCCTAACAGGAAGGGGATTTATGTATACATATAGATGATTCACATTGTTGTACAGCAGAAACTAACACAACATTGTAAAGCAATTATACTCCAATTAAAAATAAAAAGAACTTTATATCCATATTTATGAATCTTTTATAACACATTACAATAGTGTAAGAATTATTGATATTATGTTGCATATCTAACAAATAGGCTATGGTAAAAGAATAAATATATATAAGAACTATGCTTGGAGTAAAGTGTATCCTTAAATTATTATTCAGGGAATAGTGGAATTCATTATTGCAGGAATTTAAGAATATAAAATATAGTTGAAATTTTTTGTTTTGTTTCTTACCATTTGAGAAACTCTACTGAGATGAGTAGATGATAAAAATTCTGTTGGTAATTTGTAATCAGGATATGGACAAACAAAAACATGTCCATAGTTTCAGGCTGATCTTTGTATGAGAGGTTGTATTTTCATGAGCAGGAAGGGGGCTAATAACACAGTGAAATGACAAGGTAGTTTCAGTTAACTTGGGGTAAATAACTTACCTTTTGATGACCATGTTATTTCAGGTGAAAGTGTTTGGTCTGAATGATGCAGATAATTACTTAAATCTTCTTTTGGTCTGTGTACAGTCATAGCTGTTGGGCATTAGGAGAGTGGGAGCCCAGAGCCTAATCAGGTGCAAGGGCAGAAAGAGGGTTGGGGAGCGAGAGTTCTGTGTGTAGTCGGGGTCAGTAAGTAATGCTGGGATCCTTTGGGCAGTTTTATTAGCAGCCATTTCTTTTTGTCAGACTAATAAACAGTGACTTATTACCATCATTTCCAAGTCCTTTTATGTAAATCGATTAGAATAAAGAGAAGACTGTGAATCAGGTTTCATTTTTTTTTCTTGGTTTCTGTTAAGTATATATTCAGTTTAGAAGCTAAATAGACACGTAGGATACACCTTGAAATCATAAATGCTGTGCGTTCTATGTAGTTCAAAGGTATTAGCTATTGTTTCCCATGTAGGGAATTGTACAGGACCCTTGGGAAATGTTAATTCTAGAAGGTGCTAATCCATTACGTGCAGGACCCATGGGTGCCTGGAGTACTTCAGAAGCAGGATGTGATGACCCAGTCATGCATGCATGGGCCAGAGGGCCTGGCTAATTCTGAGATGTGGAATTCTGGCCTTAAGTATGATAAATAAAAAATTATATTGACCTCTATCCAGTCAGTTGTTCTAAGACCATTGCAACGTTTTTCTCCCCACAAAAAGGAGGCACCTCAAAGATATTCCATTGACTTTGCTTTTGTCTCCTCCCTTCAAAGGGAAAGTGTGCATGTGTGTGTGCATGTGCGTGCACATACATATGTGCTCTTGTGCGGAAATTTAAAATACAACAGTTTTCATGAAAAGAACTTTTCAGACCATCAGCTGTATTTTTTTGCACGGTGAGGTTTTTGTTTCCTGGGATGAGTTCCTGAAGTCATCTTTAATTAGGGGGAGGTGACAGAGGTGATGTAGAAGCTGTCAGTGTCACAACCATGGTTTGTGGCCTGGCGTCAGTCTGTCTGTTGTAACTCCTACAACTTGGCTTTGAGGTATCTCCTAGGAAGTGAGCCATCAAATACAGGAAATCTCAGATAGGAGGTTAAGATAATAAAAGATGGCTAAAAAGATTAAGACAGACTGAAATATAACAAAATAAAAGAAGGAAGTGAGGCAAACATAGAAAAAAACATTAGGAAACAGTAGAAGTAAGAAAAAAATCAAATTTAAAGATGAAATAGAAAGATTAAACAGAAAATTTAAATGTTGCAAAAAGTACAATGAATATACTTTCCCCCCCTCATAGTTAAGTAATGCTCAGTACATATCAAGTACTATTTAAAAGCTTAACTCATCTAATCCTCAACCCCTGTGGAGTTGGTACTATTATTATCCCTATTCTATAAATTAGGAAGCTAAAGCACAGAGAGATAAGTGATTTATTCCCTTACCTGAGAGATCACAGGCTTATAAGTGGCAAAACAAGATATGAAAAATATATTTATATATAGCTACATTGTTAGCTAAATATAAAAATAAGTACATTAGACACCATTTGCTTCTTCCCCTTTCCTTCTTCTGAATTATCTCCTTTCTTCTTGCCTTTCTTTCATTTTGGAGAATTCTTATTACCATGTGATTTGAGTGGGAGTTGCTGCCATGTTCTAAGATACCCTGTGTCCTTGCTTCTAAAATAAGCCTCCTCTCCACCTCATCATTATATCTTGATTCTACAATGTATTTCCAAACATTATTTCAGATTCTCTGCATTTTCATGAGGTAAAATAAGATCATTTTCTTTGGGCAAATTATCATTTCAACTTAAATATGAAGCTTTTTAAAAATAAGATTTAATTGTTACTTTGAATGTTCATATTAGGTATCTCAAGTAATAATGTCATTCTGGTCTTACCACATTATTTATTTCTTTGCTTATTCTCTTTAATCAGATATAATAACAGACTGATAAGAGTATGTACCAGTGAAAATTTTCTAAGGCAGTAACATTTGTCATTATATTTACAACTATTAGCCTGCAAGTATGTGCACATAAATAAATATACACAAAAACACCTTTAAATGGAATGTGTTTATCTAGGAAGTCAATAATGTTAGAAACTGAGTGTAAATAAATATTTTTAAGTGAAAGGGCAAATGGGTAGGTCTGATTTGAGATGAGTGAGAAAATCTAGGCAGTTCTTTTAGCTGAGGTATGATCATCATAAGCTTGAAGGATACTGAAATTTTATGATGGGTGGCCTTTTAAACTTGAAAATCCAATATTTTTTCTGAACTAGATGTTGCCATGGTGACAGAATGGCTTAGCAACTGAAGACTAATTTCATTGGTTGAGTGTCTGCAGACTTGCTTGCTGAGTAGCATTAATATGTTGCCTCCTGCTGTTTTTTATTAAGGAGACCATCTGGCATTAGCTGTTTCAAAAGGTACAGTTCTGTTGGATAATGAATATGGGATGACACACTGAGGTGTTAGAAACAGGTTTTGCTGGCTTTAGTTGTTTTAAGAAATAAGTGACTAAGAAATTCTACTTCAGACCACTGCCTATTATAGCCAATTAGTAATTCATAATTCTTGGCTATGAGACTAGAAATTAAAAAGCTTTATTTTTGAGCTTTACATATACTACATAAATAACATATGTTACATAAATTTAGTTCCCTAAATACACACCTTCACATGGTCACATTAATTTTTATGTACCTAAAAATGTACCTATTCAATAAAACATCCTCTCACACTGTGTTTTTTAAAATAATGATTGCTGAGAATGCTTAATAGGTTAGAGCATGAATAGTTGGAAGTGGAGGAAGTGGAGGAAGTACAACACTAACCTTTTTGTTACCCATCAATCAAACCGAAGTTCTTCAAAGACTAGTCTTCATCGAACTTTCCTTCTGAATGCACAACAGTGTGCCTTGCACTGCTTCTCTCTATTGAAACTGTTTGCATGAAGGGGACTGGTGACCCCTTAACAGGGTGTCCTTATGTCCTGGTTTGCACGGGACAATATTCCATGATCCTGGGGTATTTGCTACTGGAGCTCTCTTTCACTCTCAAAACTGTCCAGGTTTGGATGACAAGTTCTGAGTCACCCTAGGTCTTAACTAAAAATTTCAGTGAGCAGTTTTCATTTTTTATCTTACTTGACCTTATTTAATTTTTTTGCTTTATGAGTTGATCATGATCTTTTACTGTGACTTGAAATTCCTTTTCTTTGACTTGTGCTGAGTAACTCTCCTGGTTCTCCTCATATATTCTCAGTCACTTCCCAGGTTCCCCTTTCTTCTCTTCAGCCTTCAAGTGGTAGCATTGCTCAGAGTTCTGTTCTTGTTTTTTCCTTCTTTCTGTTATATACTTTCTCTGTGCTTATGCTCATTCTTAGAGATAGGTACAGCTAACCTAAGCCAATGACTGCAAAATATTGATCTGATTTCTCTTCTTAAAATTTCAGATTTATATATTCATCTGCCTAGTGGACACTTTCACTGTAAGTGAAATTCAAAACATGGTAGAGAATTTGAGTGTTGGAGTAATGGAGACATAAGTTGCCAGCTGTCCCATTTAATAGTTTAGAAACCTTGCCGAAGATATTTAAACTCTATGTGACTCAGTGTTCATTTTGTAAAACCAACAAACCTGTGAAGCATGATTTATGTGGGGAGAGAATGAGATAGCACATGTAATATACTAATAATGGCTCATGGCACACAATAATCTTTAATAAGTAATGGGAATTACTATTATTCCTCAAACCTTATTCTCCTCCCATATTTCCCATCTTGATGAGATGCAGAACACCTGCCTATCTGAGTGGAGGCAGGTTCATATTCAGGGGAACCCAGAGCTGAGCAGAGAACCTTAGAGATGATGGTGGGTAACAGGGGCATCTGTAAGATTTAAGTATAAGGGTGACTCTATGAAAAGTGGTGTTTCAGTAAAATTCGTTATTTTATTATCAAGCCAGATGTATTAAAAGTGAAGGCAGGGAAAATAGCCAAGAAGCCATTGAAATAATAGTGGCATAATTTGATGAGGACTTAGAAGAGGGTGGTGACAGTGGAAAGATAGGTAGGGCAAGGTGGTAAATCTGTAGATTGTTTTTCATATCTGTTCTTCAGGAGACTATAACTTCATTTTCATTGATAAGATATATTTATTAAAGATTTAGTAAAACTTTATCACGACTATTTTGAGCCATTCTGTGTGTGAGAAAGGAGAATGTGTAATAATGGTGGAAAACATCTTCAGCTTGATTCACCCACTGTTTACTTAGCTATTAATTTACCTCTTCAGATTTTGCATGATTTTTGTAAATGACTGGCCCCGGTTGTGATGCCTTTATTATTCTCATAGTTATGGAGACTTTTGGAAAAGGAAATGGCAACCCACTGCAGTATTCTTGCCTGGAGAATCCCATGAACAGAGGAGCCTGGAGGGCTGCTGTCTGTGGGGTCACCAAGAGTCAGACACGACTGAGTAACTAAGCACAGCGCATGGAAACTTCTCCTAATACATAATTCACTGTTGAAGGATGTTTGTACCTCAGGTGATTCTAGCTTGTTACATGATACCACATGAAGTGAGATACAGACTTTCAAAAATATATCACAAAAGATTTATTTCCACTGAAGAGAAAAGATTTGATATGGAAATAAAATAAATTTGGCAAGTTGAAAATGGAAAGGGGAAAACTATCTATGTCTTTAAATACTTGTAATTTTTTTTTTCTTTTCCTTCGGAATAATTTATACTTTGAACTATGGAATGTAAATTGCCAGACTTCCTCCTTTTTTCAAGATTTGGAACAAATATTGGGAAATAGTTGGTCTTGAAGTGTAGACACACCAAATTTGAGCTCAGATTTTAAATGTGAGATGTTAAAGCTCAGATATTAAATTTTTTAAAAGTCCAGCACTGGGAAAGAACTAAAAATGAATGGCAATTATGAAGAGCTCTTAGATGGTCACTTGATTCTTTTCTAGCTCTGTATAACTACCTAGAAATTGTATTAAAAGGAAAAAGCTGAAAGGTTTATGATGTATGTATATCACCAAAGGAAACCATCACCACCTACCATTATAGCCAATATTCAAGTGAGCTAAGCTTGAAAAGAAGGTAATATGAAAAACTTAAGACAAAAGAAACTTCAAACTTGAGACCATTGAAACACATGTTCCAGAAGACAACTTATTAGAGCTGCATTAAGTAAAAGCTAATGTTTGCACACTGATGAGGAGGCAGTGTGGAATGGTATGAAAAATGTTAGAGAAGTTTATTTTTGTAAAAAGCACAAGTTGAAATAGACAGTCACTAGGGATCCAGCTCTGAAATGTTGTCATTACTATTAATGTGACAATGATTTAATTTTTGAAAATTTAAATTGCATATATACCACAGGTATGTATTTTCTGACTTGCTAATCACATAAAAAGATAAAGTCAGTGGCCCCTTGAACTCACATTTTTAATCTTATTTTCATCTTTTTAAAAATTTCCTTTGATACACTGTAATTAAGAAGAATATAATTGAACTGACATCACAGATTTTGTCCCTGAGATTTCAGTCATACTGTTCTCAAGCTCTATCCTAAAACTTGCTTCTTTTATTTTAATGGCTGAAGCCTTACTGTTATTATTAGTTTTACTATAGTATATTTCTTATGGTAAGTTTTGTTTATTGAAAAAGATATCACACACCAAACAATTCACACAGTGTATTCACAGTTCTGTGCAGCCATCACCACAGGCAATTTTAGAGCATTTTTATTTCCCTAACGAGGAACCCTGTACCCATTAGCAATCATTCTCCATTTCCTCATTTCCTGCAGCCCTTGGCAATCACTAATCTACTTTTTGTCTCTATGGATTTGCCTTTTCTAAGTATTTCATATATATAGAATCATAGGTTAAAGCGTCTGCCTCCAATGTGGGAGACCTGGGTTCGATCCCTGGGTCGGGAAGATCCCCTGGAGAAGGGAATGGCAACCCACTCCAGTATTCTTGCCTGGAAAATCCCATGGACGGAGGAGCCTGGTAGGCTACAGTCCATGGGGTCGCAAAGAGTCAGACACGACTGAGCGACTTCACCTCACCTCACCTCGGAATCATACGTGTGGTCTTTTGTTAATCAGCTTCTTTAATTTAGCATAATATTTTTAAGATTCATCCATGTTGTAGCATATATTAGTACCTAATTCATTTTTACTGCCAAATAATATTTATTTATATGAATATTCCACAGTTTAGCCATTCACCAGCTGATAGACATTTGGATTGCTTTTTACTTTTTGATGATATAAACAATGCTGCTATGAACATTCATGTACAAGTTTTTGTGGGGACATCTGTTGTCATTTTCTTAGATACAGTCCTAGCAATGAAATTGCTGGGCCATATTGTAACTTTTAGTTTAACATGTTTAGGAAATGCCTGACTGTTTTCTAAAGTGGCTGCATCATTTTACATTTCTCCCATCAATATATGAAAGTTCTGATTTTCCTATATCAATACCTGGTTATTTTATGTCATTTTGACATAGTCATTCTACTAGGTGTGAAGTGGTATCTCATTGTTACTTGATTTGCATTTTCTAACAATTAATGATGCTAAGCATCTTTTCATGTGCCTTTTGTATGTCTCTTTTTTCCCCTTCCTGGATCACAGCCTTGTTGTGGTGAAGGGGCTTGAGCAACTCAATGAAGCTTCGAGCCATGCCAAGTAGGGGCACCCAAATAGGTCTTAGTGAAGAGTTATGACAAAATGAGATCCACTGGACTTAGAAATGGCAACCCACTACAGTATTCTTGCCTAGAGAACCTCATACAGTATGAAAAGGCATAAGATTCAACACCAGATGATGAGCCCTGCCCAGGTTGGAAGGCATACAATATGCTACTGGGGAAGTGCATGTGCATGCTGTTGCTTCACGCATGTCTGACTCTGTGAGGTGCTATGGACTGTAGCCCACCAGGCTCCTCTGTCCATGGGATTTCCCAGGCAAGAATACTGTAATGGGTTGCCATTTCCTGCTCCGGGGTTTATTTACTATAAAGTTGGCCGCAAAGTTCGGGTTTTTCGTAACATTTTTTTTTTCAGGGTATTCTTTTTATTTTTTATTTTAATTTTTATTCTTACTTTATTTTACTTTACAATACTGTATTGGTTTTGCCATACATTGACACGAATCCGCCACAGGTGTACATGAGTTCCCAATCCTGAACCCCCCTCCCACTTCCCACCCCATATCATCTCTCTGGATCGTCCCCGTGCACCAGCCCCAAGCATCCTGTATCCTGTATTGAACATAGACTGGTGATTCGTTTCTTACATGATAGTATACATGTTTCAATGCCATTCTCCCACATCATCCCACCCTCTCCCTCTCCCTCAGAGTCCAAAAGTCCGTTCTATACATCTGTGTCTCTTTTGCTGTCTCGCATACAGGGTTATCATTACCATCTTTCTAAATTCCATATATATGTGTTAGTATACCGTATTGGTGTTTTTCTTTCTGGCTTACTTCACTCTGTATAATTGGCTCCAGTTTCATCCACCTCATTAGAACTGATTCAAATGTATTCTTTTTAATGGCTGAGTAATACTCCATTGTGTATATGTATCACAGCTTTCTTATCCATTCATCTGCTGATGGACATCTAGGTTGTTTCCATGTCCTGGCTATTATAACAGTGCTGCAATGAACATTGGGGTACATGTGTCTCTTATGGAAACCCAAATGAACTTTTGGGTCAACCAGTATATTTCCAGGAAGTGACACATGCTATTCACAAAATGACCTAAACTAGCTGAGAATTTCATCCTTCACTGCCATGGCATCACTTTTCCCAGGAGCTAACTGCATCACATTTAGTATCTCTTTCATACCGTATAGCACTTTGTAAAAAGTGAGAAGGCCTTACTCTTTTTTTTCTCAGGAACCTGTCAGGATGCATTAATGACTATCTCCCTGACTGTGATCCTTACCTGAGCACATCTGATTGGCAGGAGAGGATAGCACTTGGCTGAGTCTTCCTAGAGACTGCCACGCAAACCAGCTTCCATTCCACCCTTGAAAGCAACTCTTAATTCACACTTTCATCTTTGCTTCATTCAAATACTGGGAATGTTAAAGATGGGAGTAGACTTACTGGAGAGTATATTTCAGGGCAAGCCATCTGCTGAGTTAATGCTACCTGCTAAAATGATTCTTATGCTCAAATGAGGGAGCTTCTTATTGCAAAATTAAAACTTAAAGTGAAGAAAGTAGGGAAAACAACTAGGCCTTTCAGGTTTAACCTAAATCAAATCCCTTATGATTATACAGTGGAGGTGATGACTAGATTCATGAGATTAGATTTGGTAGAGAGAGTGCCTGAAGAACTATGGACAGAGGTCTATAACATTGTATAGGAGGCAGTGACTAAAACCATCCCAAAGAAAAAGAAAGAAGGCAAAGTGGTTGTCTGAGGAAGCTTTACAAAGAGCTGAGGAAAGAAAAGTGAAAGGCAAGAGAGAAAGGGAAAGATATACTCAACTGAATCAGAGTTTTAGAGAACAGCAAGGAGAGATAAAGGCTTAAATGAACAATGTAAAGAAACAGAGGAAAACAATAGAATGGGAAAGATGAGAGATCTCTTCAAGAAAATTGGAGATATCAAGAGAACATTTCATGCAAGGATGGGTATGATAAAGGACAGAAATGATAAGGACCTAACAGATACAGAAGAGATTAAGAAGTGTCAAGAATACACAGAAAAACTATACAAAAAAGTCTTAATGACCTGGATAACTATGATGGTGTGGTCACAAACCTAGAGCTGGACATCCTGGAGTATGAAGTCAAGTGAGCCTTAGGAAGCATTACTACGAACAAAGCTAGTGGAGGTGGTGGAATTCCAGTTAAACTATTTAAAATCCTAAAAGATGATGCTGTTAACAAGCTGCAGTCAGTATGTCAGCAAATTTGTGGCCACTCAGCAGTGGCCACAGGACTAGAAACAGTCAGTTTGCATTCCAATCCCAAAGAAAGGCAATACCACAGAAGGTTCAAATTACCATACAATTGTGGTCATTTCACACGCTAGCAAGATAAGATTCAAAATCCTTCAAGCTAGGCTTTAACAGTATGTGAAATGAGAACTTCCAGATATGCAAGCTGGATTTAAATTGTCAGTATTCATTTGATTATATAGAAATCAAGGGAGTTTCAGGAAAACATCTACTTCTGCTTCACTGTCTATGCTAAAGCCTTTGACAGTGTGGATCACTGTCTATGCTAAAGCCTTTGACAGTGTGGATCACAACAAATTGTGGAAAATTCTGGAATACCAGATGGCCTTACCTATCTCCTGAGAAACGTATGAGGGTCAAGAAGCAACAGTTAGAATGGGACAGGAACTGGTTCAACATTTGGAAAGGAGTATGACAAGGGTGTATATTGTCACCCTGCTTATTTAACATATGCAGAGTACACCATGTGAAGGCTGGATGAGTCACAATCTGGAATCAAGATTGCCAGGAGAAATACAATAATCTCAGATATGCAGATGATACTGCTCTAATGGCAGGAAGTGAAGAGGAACTGGGCTTACCTGATGGGTCATCGGTAAAGAATCTGCTTGCAGTGCAGGAGATGCAGGAAACTTGAGTTTGATTCCTGGGTCGGGAAGATCCCCTGGAGCAGTGCAATACAATTCACTCCAGTATTCTTCCCTAGAGAATCCCATGAACAGAAGAGCCTGATGAGCTGCAGTCCATGGGGTCGCAGAGAGTCAGACATAACTGAAGCTACTGAGCATGACTGAGCATGCACACATGTGCAAAAAGGAACTAAAGAGCCTCTTGATGAGAGTGAAAAGGCTGAGTTGAAATTCAACATTATGAAAACTAGGATCATGACATCTGGCCCATCACGTCATGGCAAATAGAAGGGGAAGTAGTAGAAGCAATGACAGATTTTATTTTCATGGGCTCCAGATTTTATTTTATAAACCACTGCACATGGTGAGTGCAGCCATGAAATTAAGAGACACTTGCTCCTTGGAAGGAAAGCTATGACAAATCTAGATGGTTTGTCTAGGTTTACTAATTAATGTATTAATAATTATTAATAAAAAGCAGAGACATCACTTTGCTGACAAAGATCTGTATAGTCAAAGCTTTAGTTTTTCCAGTAGTCATGAACTGATGTGAAAGTTGGACCATAAAGAAGACTGAGTGCTAAAGAATTGATACTTTTGAATTGTGGTGCTGGAGAAGACTCTTGAGTGGTCCTTAGATTGCAAGGAGATCAAACCAGTCAATCCTAAGGGAAATCAAGCCTGAATATTCATTGGAAGGACTGATGCTGAAGCTGAAGCTCCAGTACTTTGGCCACCTGATGGGAAGAGCTGACTCATTGGAAAAGACCCTGATGCTGGGAGAGATTGAGGACAGGAGGAGAAGGTGGGGAACAGACGATGAGATGCTTGGATGGCATTGCCGACTTCCCTGGTAGCTCAGACAGTAAAGTGTCTGCCTACAATGCGGGAGACCCGGGTTCAATTCCTGGGTCAGGAACATCTCCTAGAGAAGGAAATGGCAACGCACTCCAGTATTCTTGCCTGGAAAATCCCATGGACGGAGGAGCCTGATAGGCTACAGTCCATGCCGTCGCAAAGAGTTGGACACGACTGAGCGACTTCGCTTCACTTCACCGACTCAATGGACATGAGTTTGAGCAAACTTGGGGAGATAGTGAAGGACAAGAAAGCCTGGCATGTGTAGTCCATGGGGTCAGAAAGAGTTGGACATGATTTAGTGACTGAACAACGACTACATGGTGTTAGAAAGTGTTCTCAGTTCATTCTCTCACACGTAGCTGTCCAGTTTTCTCAGCACCACTTATATTCAGGCAAGCATACTGCAGTGGGTAGCTGTTTCCTTCTCCAGGTGATCTTCCCAACCCTGGGATTGAACTTGGGTCTCTTGCAGCAGGCGGATTCTTTACTGTCTGAGCCTCCAGGGAAGCCCACTTATTGAAGAGACTGTCTTTCTCCATTGTATTTTCTTGCCTCCTTGACTCTGCAATTCCACTATTGGGCACATAATCAGAGATAACTGTAATTAAAAAATATACATGCATCCCAGTGTTAATTGCAGCGCTGAATGGATAAAAGGATGTGGTGTACAAATACAAGGAAGTATTACTCAGCCATAAAAACAATCAAATAATGCCATTTACAGCAACATGGATGGACCTACAGATTATAATAATAAGTGAAGTAAGTTAGGGAAAGACATATGATATGGCCTATATGTGCACTCTAGAAATAATACTGATGAAATTATTTACAAAATAGAAATAGACTCAATTACATAGAAAACAAACTTATGGTTACATAGGAGTAGGATAAATTAGGAATTTGGGATTAAAATATACATATGGCAACCTACTCCAGTACTCTTGCCTGGAAAATTGCGTGGACAGAGGAGCCTGGTGGGCTACAGTCCATGGGGTTGCAAAGAGCAACTGAGCGACTTCACTTCACTGCTATATATAAAATAGATAACTAAGGAAGTCTTCTAAATATCTTATAATAATCCACAATGGCAGAGTATTAAACAATATATATACGTATGTATAACTGAATCACTTTACTGTACACCTGAAATTGATGCAGCATTGTAAATCAACTATATAGCAATAAATTTTTTTAAAAAGAAACCCACCTCAAGTCTTTGCTTCCGACTGCTGAAGTCACAGAGCAGAAATGTATTTTCTTACATTTGTTTTGTCACAACTTTTCCTAGAGCAGCTGAGCTGCTGAGTGCATAGGCAGTCTCATTGTGGAGTGGGTGGTGGTTCAGGAGCAGTTGGTGGAAGAAGTGTAGAGAGAGCAGCTAGGCTGTGAATCTGACTCAGGAAAGTAATGTGAGTGAGGCTGGTTAGAATCTTCTAACCCACAGTCAGTTTCAGTGAATTGATGCCATTTGTATGAGAGACTAATATTAAATAATGGACTTAATGTGATGATTCTCTTTGGCTTTCAGTCCGTCAAAGTACAAATGAAATATTGATAAAGAAAATATAAAAAATAGAAGCTTTTCTAAGAAGTTTTTTTTGGGGGGGTTATTACTTCTTTTAAATTTATATTTTTATTGAAGGATAATTGCTTTATAGAATTTTGTTGTTTTCTGTCAAACCTCAACATGAATCAGCCATAGGTATACATGTATCCCCTCCCTTTTGAACCTCCCTCCCATCTCCTACCCCATCCCACCCCTCTAGGTTGATACAGAGCCTCTATTTGAGTTTCCTGAGCCATACAACAAATTTCCATTGGCTATATTTTACAAATGGTAATGCAAGTTTCCATGTTACTCTTTCCACACATCTCACCCTCTCTTCCCCTCTCCCCATGTCCATAAGTCTATTCTCTATGTCTGTTTCTCCATTGCTGCCCTGTAAATATATTCTACAGTACATTTTTCTAGATTCCATATATATGTGTTAAAATACGATATTTATCTTTCTCTTTCTGACTCACTTCACTCTGTATAATAGGTTCTAGGTTCATCCACCCCATCAGAACTGACTCAAATGTGTTCCTTTTCTAAGAAACTTTGAAATACTATGATAACCTCATCCTGCAGTTAACATGAATAGACTAGTCTTTATTGTTTTACACTATAGTTTATTTAGATTTTATGCTCACCTAGTAATCTTCATATTGCTGAGTTCTGTAAATTCATTGCAGAAGCAATATTAGTGGAATTTATATAATCTCAGAATTATGTACTGGTCACCTCTGTATCTATCAACCATACAAGGCTTTTTAAAATTAATTAATTTAAAAAATCAGAGATCTTAGTAGATCAGTCTTGAACTGTATGAATGATCTACTGAGAAGGACAATTCGATCAAAAAAATGATCATTGAAGCCAAGAGCTTTGAACTGATTCCTTTTTGATACAGGCTGATTATTAATGGTCCTATTCACAGTTGTGCCCAAAGAACTCACACCCTCTCTGGGGAGTTAATTAAAGAGACCAGTAACTCTGTCAGCTGCCAAAGACCCAGCTATTAATGGAATTTATTTTTTAGTATACATTTGGATGGATTTTTGTCATCCCAAAAAGTGCTGAAGTAGAATCTCAGTACTATTTGATTTAAGAGGCAGAAGTTTTATAAGTTTGTAGCTATTGAAAAAAAAAAAAGAAAAGATAACTAAAGGAAGTGAATCAAATTTGTTTTCACATTTATTCCTTCCCCAGATGAAGGGTGGAATAATTTATTAGCAGATATTTGAAAGGCTTAACTAAAAACCTGGGCTTCCCTAGTAGCTCAGATAGTAAGTCATTTACTTGCAATGGTTTGATACCCAGGTTGGGAAGATCCGCTGGAATAGGAAATGGCAGCCCACTCCAGTATTCTTTTTTTTTTTTTAAATTTTATTTTTACTTTATTTTACTTTACAATACCGTATTGGTTTTGCCATACATTGACATGAATCCACCATGGGTGTATATTAGCTCCCAATCCCGAATCCCCCTCCCACCTCCGACCCCACATCATCTCTCTGGCTCATCCCTGTGCACCAGCCCCAAGCATCCTGTATCCTGTATCGAACATAGGCTTGTGCTTCGTTCTTACATGATAGTTTACATGTTTCAATGCCATTCTCCCAAATCATCCCACCCTCTCCCTCTCCCATAGAGTCCAAAAGTCCTTTCTATACATTTGTGTCTCTTTTGCTGTCTCACATACAGGGTCATCACTGCCATCTTTCTAAATTCCATATATGTGTGTCAGTATACTGTATTGGTGTTTTTCTTTCTGGCTTACTTCACTCTGTATAATAGGTTCCAATTTCATCCATCTCATTAGAACTGATTCAAATGAATTCTTTTTAATGGCTGAGTAATATTCCATTGTGTATATGTACCACAGCTTTCTTATCCATTCATCGGCTGATGGACATATTCTTGCCTGGAGAATTCCATGGACAGAGGAGCCTGGTGGGCTATAGTCCATGGGACTGCAAAGAGTTGGACAAGACTGAGCGACTAACACACAAAATTAACCTGGGATTAATTTAGAGAATGAGAAAATCTTGCTCTAAATTTTTTTTCATTCATGGTGCTACCTTGCCTCTTAGGTACATTGTGTGTGTGTGTGTGTGTGTGTGTGTGTGTGTATGTGTGTGTGTGTGTGTATGTGTTGTGTTGGCATTCTCTTTCTGTGGGTGCTACTGGATTTGAGGCTAAAGAACAACAGTTCAGCAGGAAGTCTGGTTTGGGGGATGTCAAAGGTAATTTCCTGACTGCACAGGGAGATGAATCCAGGACCAAAAAGTGTGTGAATGGAAGCCATTATAGTCTTTCAGACGTGAAAGATATAGGGAAGTGATTATTTCAGTATTATTGTACAGGATCTTGACCACACTATCAAGATAAAAATCTAACTCATTGTTTCTGAGAATTGGCCTTTTTCTTCTCTGGAGGAAATATTAACACCCCCCCCTTTTTTTTTTGTCTTCTGTGAAAATAAAACAACTGTTATCAGAAATAATATTAGAAAGGAAGCTTTTTTAGCCACATAAGAGAGGCACTGCCAGTGTTTGTTTATTTAAAAAATGACTTTGCCAACTCTGCTTCTTTTCCTCCATCTTTCCCATCTTCCTCTCCTTTCCCACTTTCTCCCTCCCTTTCCTCCTTTCCCTCTCTCCCTTCCTCCTAACTCCTTGCTACTTTTCCCCCTCAACTTCCTGTGACCCCTTGTTTCATTGTTTATCTCATTCTGGAGTTCACAGTCAACCCTCTAGTAGAATCTACTTGACATTCCATACAGTTGGCCAGTCAATACCACAGAAATTGCTAAATGATTGGCCAACAGGGGCCTCCTTAGTCTCTTTTGAATGAAGATGGACACCAGTGTTCTCCTCTTTTTTAGGTATGGCCACTTGAATTCTAATTATTTATGGTACACAGTGGAAACCTTGTAATGTGCTTGAAGCCACTTTCTCCTGGGTAGGGCCTGTCAGGGGATAGGGTACATGGCAAACACATTTTGTTTATATGATCAAATGATTTTTTCAGTAATTGTATTCATAGTGAAGAGTTTGCTCTTTTTAGTGTCTTATGAGTTGTTCAGTGGATTCTGGCCCTGCTGGATGAAGCACTACACCTGTTGCTGATGACTGGAGGAGAAAACCTTTCTTTACTGAAAGGAGTGGAGAAAGCAAGTGTGCAGAACAGTAGGGTCTGAGTGTCTAAATTCCTCCATGAGAAGGAATCCCTCTCTTCAAATATGAAAGTATTTTCTGTCTATGATGGAACCATCTTTTTTGTACTCATTCACAACTTTTGGCACAGCAAGTGTCTGCCTTCTTCTGAGCTAGTATGTCTCACCCAAAGGACAGCTGTTCTGGTGAAACAATATCTGTCCACGAGCACAGCAGGTGTAGGTGATGCTGGAGGGCATTTGGGTCTGAGCCAGCCTGAAACTGAGGGTTTACAAATACGTTCAACAGATGGGGTTTTGTTTGAAAGAATAGAGCACATAATGGAAAAGTTAAGAAAGAAACAAAAGAGAAGGATGTAAACTTCCTTTTTATGTTTAACAGAATAGATGTGCTATTAACAAAGATTGTGGAATTTTTTTTTTTTAGTATAGTGTTAGTGGGGGAAATTGGAGACATTAAATACATTTTATAGTTACAGTGACTCCTCACAATTACATATGAGTGCTCAGTGATTCAGTTGTGTCTGACTCTTTGTGACCCTATGGACTGTAGCCTGCCAGGCTCCTCTGTCCATGGGATTCTCCGGGTAAGAATACTGGAATGGGTTTCCATTTCCTCCTCCAGGGGCTATTACTGACCAGTGGATCTCACCTGTGTCTCCTGAATTGACAGGCAGATTCTTTACCACTGAGCCATCTGGGAAGCTCTCAGATAGCCAAAATTATCTTATAAAAGAAGAGGAACTCATTACAATTACATAGTCCTTTATAATTTTCAAATTAATTTTTAACATTAATGAGCACTTACTAAATACCAGGCACAATTACAGATGCTAGAAATAAGGCCATAAATAAAACAGACATTCTTTCATGAAATCCTCTCAACAAACTGTGAATTAGGCACCAGTATTACCTTTATTTCACATATTAGGAAACCGAGGCACAGAGAGGTGCCATAACTTGCCCAAAGTTTCACAGAGGAAGCAGAGAAGACGGTGTTGGCACCCAGACTTTCTTACCCCCAAGTCTGTGCTCCCATGTGCTGCGTACCCAGGTCATGCAGTCAGCTCCGCCACTGTGTTGTCTTAGCCATAACAATAGCCCATGAGGCAAGCAGGGCAAGTGTTTTTCTTCACATTGAAAACATATAAAAAGATAAAAAAATTGGAAAGTGCTATATTTGAATTGCTACATTAAGGAGAAGTTCTGGGGCCTGCTCCTCTACCTCTAGCTTGGTTAATGCCCAGGCTCCTTTTTGGCTTATCAGCCTCCAATCAGCATGTCCTCCTTCCCCATTCTCCCCACTGTTGAAGAGTGTTTTCTGCCAGACCTAGATCTCAACAGCTCCTCTGCTCAAAACCCTCCAGTGATCTGCCTGTACTCTGGTCAGACTCAAGCTTCTTAGCAGGCTCTCTATCTCTCAATCTCTCTCTCTTTTAATTGAAATTTAATTGACATATAACATATAATGAAGAGTCTGAGGGACTTTGTAATCAGATGTCTCTTAACTGAATCCTGGCTTTATCACTTACTACTTTTGAGACTTTAAGCCAGTTACTTAAACTTTCTGAGCTTGTTTTCTCAAATGAAAAAGCAGGGATGACTAAAATGGCTTGGAAACTTTTCTGTGGGAAACTGACTTGTTAACAGATAATTATGGCACATAATGCATATTATGGGATACTGCCGTGGGAACACAGAGGAGCGGCAACCAGTGCCGCCCAGAGTCCAGGAAGCTGCCACTAAAGTCTTCATCTTCCTTAGAGCATCTGGAATAGACATGCCTAGAGATACTAAACATTTATTTTTCTGAAAAGTGTAGTCCAAGGTCTTTCTGAGGACTTGGATAGGGCAAGTGATCTTCCATTCATGCATATTTATGATTCTAAGTTAAATTATTAATAACACTTGGAAAATACTGTTTCTAATATGGGTAGGAAGAATGCTCAGTTTGAAACATTTTCTGAACTTGCTTATAGCTTACTGGGAAAAAAAGTCTTAGCTTCATTATTTCTTGAAAGATTTGTTTACTTTTCCCAGAATAGATTAGCAAAATAAAATCAATGAAGGATTTAGAATTTTTAAAAGTATGTAATTTTTATTTTAAGCTTTTACTCTTTCATTGGTCCTCCTAAAATAACTTAAAGAATTATTCCCTGAAGAGGCTTTATGTATCAAATTGGTCATATGAACATATTTTGAAAATAGTTCTGCCTTTTTGGGTAATATATATTTTATTCCAAAGAAAGTTTTTTTTATTATAAATAAAAGCAAAGTTATAAATTTTAAAGAGTCTTGTAATGAATAGGATGACCTGCCTTAAAGAAGGGTGAACTTAAATAATAAGTTTAGCTGTATACAACCTAAAGCCAGATGTTCTTATTTGAAAAACAAAATTTGTTAGGCTTCTAAGAATAGCTTTTATGTAAGAAAAATAACAACAGTAATGCAGTCAGGAAGGTAAGAATATTTTTTTCTGAATAAATTGTGTGTGTGTTAAAAAGCTGAAAAGTGTTCCTTTGAAGGCTGCCTGGCTCCATCATTACAGTAGTTTGATAAAAATCTAAATTGGTTTGTACAGTTTATCCAAAGAAATGTTGGCAAAAATAACCTGAGTGGCCATATATACATACATATGTGTGTGTGTGTGTGTGTGTGTGTGTATGTATGTGTGTGTGTGTATATATATATATATGGTAAAGTGAATCAGAAAAATGTACCCAGAAATAAAATTGAGCTTAAAAAGTACCATGTCACATGACTGCACCAATAGTTGGTCATTTGCTGATGATAATATTTGCATTTTGAAGTGAACCTTAGTGACTTTTGGAGACTCTTTGAACTATAGCCCATCAGGCTCTTTTGTTTATGGGACTTTTCAGGCAGGAATACCAGAGTAGGTTGCCATTTCCTCTTCTAGGGGATCTTCCTGACCCAGGGATGGAACTCACTTCTCCTGAGTCAGTCAAGTTCAGTTCAGTCGCTTAGTCATGTCCAGCCCCTTGCAACCCCATGGAATGCAGCACGCCAGGCCTCCCTGTCCATCACCAACTACCAGAGCTTATTCAAACTCATGTCCATTGAGTTTGTGATGCCATCCAACCATCTCATCCTCTGTCGTCCCCTTCTCCTCCCGCCTTCAATATTTCCCAGCATGAGGGTCTTTTCAAATGAGTCAGTTTTTTGAATCAGGTGGCCAAAATATTGTTGTTTCAACTTCAGCATCAGTCCTTCCAATGAATATTCAGAACTGATTTCCTTTATGATGGACTGGTTGGATCTCTTTGCTGTCCAAGGGACTCTCAAGAGTCTTCTCCAACATTTCAGTTCAAAAGCATCATTTCTTCAACTCTCAACTTTCTTTATAGTCCAAATCTCACATCCATACATGACTACTGGAAAAACCATAGCTTTGACTAGATGGACCTTTGTTGGCAAAGTAATGTCTCTGTTTTTTAATATACTATAATGTATCTGTTTTTTAATATGCTGTCTAGTTTGGTGATAAAATTTCTTCCAAGTAGCAAGTGTCTTTTAATTTCATGGCTGCAGTCACCATCTGCAATGATTTTGGAGCCCCAAAATAAAGTCTGTCACTGTTTCTACTATTTCCCCATCTATTTGCCAAGAAGTCATGGGACCAGATGCCATGATCTTAGTTTTCTGAATATTGAGTTTTAAGCCAACTTTTTCACTCTCTTTTTTTTTACTTTCATCAAGAGGCTCTTTAGTTCTTCTTTGCTTTCTGCCATAAGGATGGAGTCATCTGCATACCTGAGGTTATTGATATTTCTCCCAGCAATCTTGATTCCAGCTTGTTCTTCATCCAGTCCAGCATTTCTCATGATGTACTCTGTGTATAAGTTAAATAAGCAGGGTGACAATATACAGCCTTGAGGTACTCCTTTCCCAATTTGGAGCCAGTCTGTTGTTCCATGTCCAGTTCTAATGTTGCTTCTTGACCTGCATACAGATTTCTCAAGAGGCAGGTCAGGTGGTCTGGTATTCCCATCTTTTTAAGAATTTTCCACAGTTTGTGGTCATCCACATAGTCAAAGGCTTTGGCATAGTCAATAAAACAGAAATAGATGTTTTTCTGGAACTCTCTTGCTTTTTTGATGATCCAGCGGATGTTGGCAATTTGATCTCTGGTTCCTCTGCCTTTTCTAAATCCAGCTTGAACATCTGGAAGTTCACGGTTCATGTATTGTTGAAGCCTGGTTTGGAGTATTTTGAGCATTATTTTACTAGCATGTGAGATGAGTGCAATTGTGTGGTAGTTTGAGCATTCTTTGGCATTGTCCTTCTTAGGGATTGGAATGAAAACTGACCCTTTCCAGTCCTGTGACCACTGCTGAGTTTTCCAAATTTGCTGGCATATTGAGTGCAGCACTTTGACAGCATCATCTTTTAGGATTTGAAATAGCCCAACTGGAATTCCATCACTCCACTAGCTTTGTTTGTAGTGATGCTTCCTAAGGCCCACTTGACTTTGCATTCCAGGATGTCTGGCTCTAGGTAAGTGATCACACCATAGTGATTATCTGGATCGTGAAGGTCTTTTTTGTATAGTTCTTCTGTGTATTCTATCTGGGACCCTCACATTTAGAGGTCAAGAAAATCAAGAAGATACAATATAAGAAGTTGTGAAGGAATGGAACATGAATCAGGTAGGAGGAAAACCAAAAGAGCATTTTTGCCCTTCTCCAAGGTTATCACGTAATACTGTGTCTTGTCAAAAAGTCAAGTAACTACTATATGGTCTTTTTCTCCTCTCCTTTTACAAAAGCTTTCGGTAGTTAGAGTTGCTAGAACATATCAATACAAAATACAAATCCTTTTGTTTAACTCTCCAATCTTCAGTCCTTGGGGTTGCAAAGAGTAAGTGCCAGATTGGAAGGACAGGAAGCCAATTTTTGTAGCAGTGTTAAGACTAAGATGAGTTTTCCAGTTATTACCTCCGTGTTATAAGTTAACTCCAAATTAATGTTTGAAGGAAACATTGGTCTAGAATCTTTGTTACATCCTTAGCCCTACTGATCACAAATCTTTATCAGCTAAAATCAGTGAAAAAGTTAATAGTGCCAAACCTGAAAGTTTTTCTGCATCATTGACTTCCTGACTGGGAAAACCTTTGCAGAAAGTTTTTAACAGGTTTCTGTGGTGGTGAGCTAATCTTCTTCTGATGTGGGGGTAACAGACAGGATTGTATAAGTTTTTTTCTGCTGCTGCTGCAGCTAAGTCGCTTCAGTCATGTCTGACTCTGTGTGACCCCATAGACGGCAGGCCACCAGGCTCCCCCATCCCTGGGATTCTCCAGGCAAGAATACTGGAGTGGGTTACCATTTCCTTCTCCAATGCATCAAAGTGAAAAGTGAAAGTGAAGTTGCTCAGTCATGTCCAACTCTTAGCGACCTCATGGACTGCAGCCTACCAGGCTCCTCCATCCATGGGATTTTCCAGGCAAGAGTACTGCAGTGGGGTGCCATTGCCTTCTCCAAGTTGTTCTCTAGGGTATGATTATGTAAGAACTTACTTGTTCAGTTCAGTTCAGTTGCTTAGTTGTGTCCGACTCTTTGTGACCCCATGAACTGCAGCACACCAGGCCTCCCTGTCCATCACTGACTTGAGCTGTCTTTTAAAACTGCCCTGCTACCTGGAAGGTAATTTTGATAAATTATTTTACCACCTGAATTAAATATAGCAAAATGAAAGCATCATTATTTAGGGTAGCTGTCACCACAGTCTTTAATATTTTCTCAATGTTATTTTCCTTGAAGATATGTTTTGAGGTAATTAATAATAATAATACTTAAATTTTCAGATGTACAAACTTTTGGGTGAACAATTATATTCTGTGTCTTTCTCTGGTCCCCTGCCCTGTGCTATGTTTACTTGCTCAGTCACGTCCAACTCTTTGTGACCCCATGGACTGTAGCCCACCAGGCTCCTCTGTCCCTGGGGATTCTCCAGGGAAGAATACTGTAGTGTGTTGCCATGTCTTCCTCCAGGGGATCTTCCCAGTCAAGGGATTGAACCCAGGTCTTCTGCATTGCACTGCAGATTCTTTACCATCTGAGCCTCCAGGGAAGCCTTCTGGTCCCCCAGCATCACCTAATTATTTCATAACTTGAAAGTGCATAATTTCAATTTTGTAGATAATAATGTTGTATAGATCAAAATTGTCATGAATAAGTCCTTTGTCTGGTAAGTAAAATGGGAGAAATAAACTAAATTTCATTAAAAAGTGAAAATGAAAGTGAGAGTTGCTTAGTGGTGTCCAATTCTTTGCGACCCCATAGACTATATAGTCCATGAAATTCTCCAGGCCAGAATACTGGAGTGGGTAGCTGTTCTCTTTGCCAGGGGATCTTCCCAACCCAGGGATCGAACCCAGGTCTCCTGCACTGTAGGTGGGTTTTTTACCAGCTGAGCTACAAGGGAAGCCCAGTACTGGAGTGAACAGGAGTGGGTAGCCTATCCCTTCTCCAGCAGATCTTCCCCACCTAGGAATTGAACTGGGGTCTCCTGCATTGCAGCTGGATTCTTTACTAACTGAGCTATCAGGGAAGACTAGATAAACTTCACCATGCTATTATATATAAGCCCTCAAAGAAGACAGGCTCTTTGGTTGAGTGTGTAGTTTATTTTTTTTTTTTTTTTCAGGATCTAGATCCACTAGATTTAAACAGTAGATATAAAATAGAGAGAATATGAACTTGACTTGAGTTCTCTAGTTCTATGCATGGCATTCATGCTTTTTTGGAGACTTAGGTGCTGGTCCAGGTGAGCACATTCTCATCTGTGTTTCCTTCCAGCTTGGCCACCATCCATACTCCTGTGTTAGCTCAGCTATAACTTTAATTGAGACCAAGTCAGTGCCTTCTGGTTCAGTGCAGGGAAACTCTGGCCTTTTTAGTACAACTCAGCCTGATCTTCCATGCTGGGTGATGGAGGGAGAAGTGTATCCACGGAAAGTGTAACCAAGCCTGGTCCTGACTCTGCCTGCCTCCCTCCACTTTCCTCCCCTGGTGGCTGTCTACAGTCCAGCTGCAATCACAGGCCTGGTTCTGGGGGCTTGCTCTCCTCACACTTGCTTCCACGTGAGGACACAGAATACTTTTTCCAGTTTTCATTAGCACAGCTCATGGCATGGTGAAGCACTCACACATGGGAAGTTAGAGGCTTTGGGGTAACAGATTGGAAACCAGCAAGGGAAGGAAATGCAATAGGCAGTTTAAGCCCTTCCATATAACTTTATCTGCATTGCCCCCAAACGCTCCAGTTCCAGGCTTTGCACATGCTATTTCCCTCTTCACAGTCTACTCTTCCTATCTTTGTATGACTAGCTTCTTCTTACTCTTTAGATTTCAGAGAAGGTAAGATTCCCCCAGTTCCCAAGGTCTAGCTTAGACTGGCCATATAGACTCTAGTAAACCCATAGCTGCCTGTTCATCACCCCGTTTTGCAGTCACATATCATGTTAGGCCTTCTGCTTGCAGAGGTAGGCATTTTGTCTGTCTTTTCCAGCACCGTATCCTCAGCACCCAGAACCGTGCTTGATGCACAGTGGGCACTTAATAAATAATTTATGGTAGACAAGAAAAGTCAGAACTGTCAATCGTTTTCTGTTCATTATTAACAAAGTCTGACTTTTTAAAAAAAGTCTGAGTGAGTTAAAGTGAATGGGAGTTCAGAAAAAAAAGAGCTGGAACTCTACCATCCAGTTTCATTTGACCTTATTGGATGATGCTTTCTTCATTGTAATGTTTCAGGATAGGGGTTGAATTTATTTGGAAAGCTGGTAGGTTTCTTATAAAAGGTGTAAATTGACCACTGAATTCAAGAGGCAGAGAGATAGGGCATTTTCTCAGACTTGAAGATAATATGGAATGGGGTAGCTGGTACAGGCTGAGTGGCAGTTGTGGTGTTGATGATTATGGAAATTGGAAAACTGTCCATTCTGTTTAATTTGAGCTTTTTAAAAAATGAGTGAATTTCCAAAAAGGCATATATAGCCATAGGAAAATGTTTGGACTCAGTGAAATATGTTCTCTTGATATTATTGGATGACATTTGATTTAGAGACAGCTATATTATTTTTTTCTTATTTTTAAAATTTATTTTTAATTGGAGGATAATGCTTTACAATATTGTGTTGGTTTCTGCTATATATCAACATGAATCAGCTATAGGTATATATGAAAGAAA
The DNA here is from genome assembly GCA_006410635.1 of Cephalophus harveyi. Classification (NCBI taxonomy): domain Eukaryota; kingdom Metazoa; phylum Chordata; class Mammalia; order Artiodactyla; family Bovidae; genus Cephalophus; species Cephalophus harveyi. Next base: position 44,338 of record SJYT01044191.1, on the reverse strand, counting down.
AGAAAGTGAAGTCGCTCAGTTGTGTCCAACTCCCTGCGATCCCATGGACTGTAGCCTACCAGGTTCCTCCGTTCATGGGATTTTCCAGTCAAGAATACTGGAGTGGGTTGCATTTCCTTCTCTAGGAGATCTTCCCGACCCAGGGACTGAACGCAGGTCTCTCACACTGTGGGCAGATGCTTTACCATCTGAGCCACCAGGGATAGGTATATATAGAACTATATTATTGAGCAACATTTATGGGCTGGGACTTGATGTGAATTATTACCTTCTTTAACACAGTAATCTATTGAGGTGCGAATTTTACTTTAGAGGTAAGAAAATAAGCTCAGAGGGACTAATTAGCTTTAGAGTTGCAAAACTATGAACAATAGAGCTGGGAGCTATTCACTTATTCAGTCATAAAAAAATATTTGTTAGCAATTAGAGTTTTTCATCACTGGCTTTGTGTTTTTCAATGGCAACAAGTACATTAAATTTAGAACCTCCTAGATTTTATTCCAGAAAAAGCTATGCAGAAAAGAGCACTAAAATAAGTAGATAATGTCAGTATAAGGGAGAAATATCACCATTTAACTCATCCAAAAGTGTCTAGGGCTGTAAGTTCTGTAACTTCTGTTATAACTTTAATGTGTTGTCTCTTTAATAATAACTTTAATATGTTGATTCTTCAGCCCCTGGAATAATGCCTGGAACATGGTGGACACTTAATAAGTAATTTATGGTGGATGAGAAAAGTCAAGTCAGACCCATAAATTATTTTCTACTCAGTATTAACAAAGTGTGATATTTCCCCCCATGGTTCTGTGTAAAGTATTTCACTGAATGTAAGTTATGAAGGACTTTAAGGATCAAATTCATGATACTGTTACACTTGGGCTTCCCAGGTGGTGCTAGTGGTAAAGAACCCACCTATTCTTATGCAGGAGATATAAGACTTGGGTTTGATCCCTGGGTTGGGACGATCCCCCAGAGGAGGGCATGGCACAACCACTCCATTATTCTTGCCGGAAGAATCCCACGGACAGAGGAGCCTGATAGGCTACAGTCCACATGTTTGCAATGAGTCGAACATGACTGAAGTGACTTAGCATACACACACGTTGTTATACTCACTGTTGAAATAAAATTCTGAGGGGAACTAAGTTTCTTGTAAGACAGAAGATATAGATGCAACAGTTGTTTAGAATAATAGATACAGGAAGTAATAAATATGTTGGCTTAAAACACAAGTACCATCAGCTGGCAGCAAGGCAAACACATTTTATGTGAATGAGAATTTAGCCCGTTGATTGACATTCAAGATCCATTGGAAAAACCAGGAACACATGAGTGGGAAGAGCTGAGACTCGATCAGATTGGAGCAGCTTTCCAAAAATACAGAAGGCCAGGAGGTGGTGAGAAAAATGCCAGACAACAGATTGCAGAAAGGAAGCAAGCCAAGAAATGTTCTATTTGGCCTTAACAGAGGCATATGGTGACAGGAAGTATTCAGTGAGGGGTAATTGTGCTAAAAATCACAGACTGTAAAATTATTCATCTATATTTTGAGATTTGGGGAAAAAATTAAAACTTTGGCTAGTGTTTATTAAAAGAAAAATTAATAGTACTAAAACAGAGGATTAAGTGTGTATTTGTGTCAGGATAACAGAAATGTGATATGAGTTATTCCATTAGGTTTTGTTTACTTAGAGACTGTGACCAAAATTATTTTAAAAGTTTTGTTTTTCACATTTTTGGCATAATAAACAATTCCCCTAAGAATGGCAATAGGATGGCAATTTTAATTTTTTAACCAAAAGAAAATACAAAACATTTTTGGATTTTTTTTCTATATCTCATACCAAAGGCCATTAGAAAGGCCTTTGGTATGGGATATAGAAAAGGAGAAATAAAAATATTGAGGCTTAAGGTACAGAATTTTAATTAGAAAGTTGAGGGGAAAATATAGCAGGGAGAATGGATCATTTGGCATGGTATTGGGGGAATTTGAAAAAAATTCATTCAATCTTTTAAGATAGACACAATCAAACATTTAGAATTGGGAATAAGTTTTAAGTAAAGGACTTAACTGTCTATGCTTAAATTTTTTAAATTGAAATGTAGTTGATGTACAATATTGTTTCAGGTATACTACATAATGATTTGACATCTAAGTACATTATGAAATGATCACTGTGATAAGTTCATTAACCATCTGTCCTCATACAAATTTATTAAAATGTTATTGACTATATTACTTATGCTCTATATTCCATTTTAGGATTTATTTATTATGTAACTGGAGATTTATACCCTTAATCCCCTTTACCAGTTTCCTCTACCCACTCCCACTGCCTTCCCATTTGGCAACCACATTTGTTCTCTGGATCTATGAGTCTGTTTTCATGTTGTTTTGTTTCCTAGATTTCACATATAAGTGAGATCATACAGTATCTGTCTTTCTCTGACTTTTTTCACTTAACATAATGCTCTCTAAATCCATCCATGTTGTCACAAATGGCAAATTTAATTTTTTATGACTGATTAATATTTAATTGTATATGTATACCACATCTCCTTTATCTATTGATGGGCAATTAGGTTGCTTCTGTATCTTGGCTATTATAAATAATGCTGCATTCTACATAGGGGTGCATATATCTCTTTGAATTAATTAATGTTTTTGCTTTCTTCAGAAAAAGGGCAATTATTAAATAGTGTCATAGTTCTTAATTTTAATTTTTAAATAAAATTTTAATTAAAATAGTTTTTAATTTTTTGAGGAAACTCCATGCTATTTTCCATAGTAAACTGCTGTACCAGTTTACATTCCCACCAGGAATTATTAGGGCCCCCTGCTTTTTTTTTTGCATTCTCACCAGCACTTATTATTTGTTGTCCTTGAAGATAGATATCAGGTGACATTCTGACAAGTGTGAGATGGTATTTTGTGGTTTTGATTTGTATTTCCTTGTTGGTTAGTGATGTTGAGCTTTTTTTTAAAATGTGCCTGTTGATGATCTGTATGTCTTCTTTGAAAACAGAGTGAAGTAAGCCAGAGAGAAAAACACCAATACAGTGTACTGACACATATATGGAATTTAGAAAGATGGCAATGATGACCCTGTATGTGAGACAGCAAAAGAGACACAGATGTATAGAATGGACTTTTGGACTTTGTGGGAGAGGGAGAGGGTGGGATGATTTGGGAGAATGGCATTGAAACATGTATACTATCATGTAAGAACGAAGCACCAGTGTATGTTTGATACAGGATACAGGATGCTTGGGGCTGGTTCACTGGGATTAGACAGCAAAAGAGACACAGATGTATAGAACGGACTTTTGGACTCTGTGGGAGAGGGAGAGGGTGGGATGATTTGGGAGAATGGCATTGAAACATGTATACTATCATGTAAGAACGAAGCACCAGTGTATGTTTGATACAGGATACAGGATGCTTGGGGCTGGTTCACTGGGATGATCCAGAGAGAGGATATGGGGGGGGAGGATGTGGGAGGGTATTCAGGATTGGGAGCCCGTATACACCCGTGGTGGATTCATGTCAATGTATGGCAAAACCAATACGGTATTGTAAAGTAAAATAAAGTAAAAATTAAAAAAAAAAAAAAAAAGAAAAGTGTCTATTTGGATCCTCTGCCCATTTTAAAATCAGATTGGTTCTTTTTTGACATTGAGTTGTAAGTTCTTTGTATGTTTTGGATATTAGTCCTTTATCAGGCATATAATTGGCAAATATCTTCTCCCATATACTAGGCTGAGTTTTCATTCTGTTGGTACTTTCCTTCACTGTGTAGAAGTTTTTTAGTTTGTTGTGTGTCCATTTGTTTATTTTTGCTTTTGTTTCCCTTGCCGCAGGAGAAAAATCCAAAAAGAATATTTTAAGACCAGTGTCAAAGAATGTACTACCTATGTTTTCTTCTAGGATTTTTATGGTTTTAGGTCTTACATTTAAGTCTTTAATCCATATTTGAGTTTATTTTTGTACATGGTGTGAGGGAGTAATCCGGTTTGATTTTTTTACACTTAGCTGGCCAGTTTTCCCAGTACTGTTTATTGAAGAAGCTATCTTTTCCCCTTTGTACATTCTTGCTTGCTTTTTTTACAAATTAATTGACCATATACATGTGGATTTGTTTCTGGGCTATTCTATTCCATTGACCTATGTGTCTGTTTTAAGTGCCAGTACCATAATGGCTTGATTATAATACCGCTGTAGTATAGTTTGAAATCATAAGTTTAATACCTTCAGCCTGTTTTCATTTCATAAGGTTACTTGGATATTTGGGATCTTTTGTATTTCCATAGAAATTTTAGAATTATTTGTTCTAGTTATGTGAAAAATGACTTAGGTATTTAGACAGGGATTGCACTGAATCTGTAGATTGTGTTGGTTAGTATGACCATTTTATTTTAATTCTCCCAATCCATGAACACAGTGTATCTTTCAATTTGTTTGTGTTGTCTTAAGTTTCTGTCATTAGTCTTTTAGTTTTCTGAGTATGAGTCTTTTACCTCATCAGCTAGATTTATTCCTAGATATTTTATTCTTTTTTATGTAATTGTAAATGTAATTGTTTTCTTAATTTCTCTTTCTGATAGCTCATTCTTAATGTATAAAAATGCAATAGACTTCTATATATGGTATATATATTATTATATTATATATAATATAATACTATTATAATATTATATACAATATAATAATGTTATATACAATATGATATTGTTAATATTATACATAATATAATATATGCTATAATATATATACAGTGTATATGTTATATATTACTATATAGTATATATATTATTACTATATAATATATATAACTATATATATTATAGGAGAAGGCAATGGCACCCCACTCCAGTACTCTTGCCTGGAAAATCCCATGGACGGAGGAGCCTGGTGGGCTGCAGTCCATGGGGTCGCTAAGAGTCAGACACGACTGAGTGACTTCACTTTCACTTTTCACTTTGATGCATTGGAGAAGGAAATGGCAACCCACTCCAGTGTTCTTGCCTGGAGAATCCCAGGGTAGGGGGAGCCTGATGGGCTGCTGTCTATGGGGTCGCACAGAGTCGGACACGACTGAAGTGACTTAGCAGCATATATATTATATACAGTATATATATTATTATTAGTATTAGAAGTATATATACTTCTAATTCTATATCCTGCAACTTTACTGAATTCACTGATGAGTTCTAAGTTTTTTGGTAATGCTTTTAGGATTTTCTATATATAGTATCAGTCATGTGCAAACTGTGACAGTTTTACTTCTTTCCAGTCTGGATTGTTTTTATTTCTTTTTCGTCTCTGAATTATGACTTCTAATACTATACTAAATAGAAATGGCAAGAATGGGCATCTGTATCTTGTTCCTTATCTTTGAAGAAGTGCTTTCAGCTTTTTACCATTGACTGTGATGTTGGCTATAGAATCATTTTATCATGTAACAAAAATATCCGCTTTTATACTGACTGAAAATGCGTCAAAGAATGAATCTGGGAAAATTGAAAATAATTTATATCTTTTGTTTCTCAGAAAATTCTAACAGTTTATTTATATTGGTAATATACTTGTATTATAGTCATTCCTATATAAACAATGCTTTTATTTCTACTGTGTATGAATTGCCTTTCAATAGTATTTTAAAGTTGTTATTGCTGGAGTATAAGAACTGTTCATTTTTTGTATATGTATCTTGTTTTTGGCCATTTTGCTTACCTCTCAAATAACAGTTCAGTTGGTCCTTTCATTTTTTTCTGAATGTACAGTATAATTTGCATATGATGTTTGCATTTTCTTTTTCAGAGTTTATATATCTTAATTTATTCACATGTGTATAGTAAAAGTTAAGAATTTCTAGTATATTGTTACATAACAATACCATTAGGTGTCTCTTTCCTCTGACTTTTAAGGGAATGACTCTGTATCACTGCATGATGGTCCATGTGCCTACTTGAGCATGTAAATGACTACACTTGCAGATTCAATATGTTAAGCCTTAATTAGCCTTTAATTAGTTTTATCAAGTGTTTTGACTTGAAATAATTTTTTATTTAAAAGATATTGCAAAAAACTCTGACTGGGGCAGATTGTTCTAATATAGTCTGTTTTCTGATGTTTCACTTAGATTTTCATGTCTCTTTTCATAAAGGAGATTGGGTTTGTCAATGAAAAATGTTGCCTGCCATATCAGTCGCAAATGGTGTTGCAGCCTTCAAGCCATCACATTACAGCTGCCCTAACAGTGAGCCTTAAGAGAACTCAGGATAGAAACAGGATGCCCCACCATCTAACAGTCAGACACTGCAGTCACCTTCCTTCTCACTTGTGCACCTGAGGGGATTCAGGATGGAGAAAAGCAGGATACTGACCCTAGAGAGCTAAGATGTGTATCAAAGGAATAATTTAATAAACCCTGACTCTTGCATCTTCCTATACATAGAGAAAGGTCTTCCCTGGTGGCTCAGTGGTAAAGAACCCACCTGCCAAGGCAGGAGACACAGGGGACATGAGTTCAGTCCTTGTGTAGGGAAGATACCCTGGATAAGGAAATGGCAACCCACTCCAGTATTTTTATCTGGAAAACCCCACCGATAGAGGAGCCAGGTGGCCCACAGTCCATGGGGTTGCAAAGAGAAGGACATGACTTAAGTGACTGAGCATGAGTACGATAACATAGAAAAGTGTTAAATTCATTAACCTGAGATGTCTTGTTGTCTTTAATTAACAGTAATCTTTTGATGTTCTGATTACCTGGTCTTGGTTGCAAAAACTCCTATGTATCCTGGCTCCTCCCTTCCCTCTTCAGAGCTGTCTCTGAGAGCTACTGAGAGCCTGTATCCCTGGCTTAAGTCCTCATTGTTGTGCCCAATAATTCTCAGCTTTTAGGTTGTACATTTTTTTCAGTTGGCTTTTCTATTTTACATAATTTTTGTCAGATTTGGAATTAGAGTTATAATTTATTTTCAGAAAATCCTTTAAGGAGATCAACATATTTATTAATGTAATAGTAAATATATTTAGGTCTGTATCATATAAGAAAATTACATTTCTTAACACTGTGTGATTATCTGCTCTTTACCTTCAATTGCCTAAGACTGGCCAAATTAAGCATGGCAAACACTTAAGTGTTGCAGTAAAGTAAAAAGTATTTTACTATCTAAATCTGTTTTTTTTCTGCTCCCCTCATAGTTGGATCTGGAGACTTTTCATTGCTGTGCTCTGTAGGCTGATGGTTTCTTTGGGGAAGAAAATAATAGATATATTGAAGGGTTTACTTTCAGGATGTGCATGCCTGACTCCTTGTCCTCCAGTGTGCAGAGAAGGAACTGAATCTTAATGTTTATGTCCCTTGTGTGACTGATCAGCAAATAACCTCTGCCCCATTCAATTTCCTGGACTTGGCAATTTATAGTTCCTGTCCCTGTGTCTCACTGAAGTAGGGATCATTCCCAATGGGTGAATTCCCTTTTCTTCTCCAAGTTTGCCCAAAGAACCCTTAACATTTGCCTAACAAATCCCCTATCCTTCTCGCTTTTAAAAGAGAAACACTTGAAATTTCTTTGTCTCCCTTCAAACAGCCTATCTTTTCAGCGGGAGAAAGGACAATTTGAATTATAGTTATAGATCCTCACTTAAAATTTGATTTAGGCTAAATATTTTGTGCTTACATTTTCATCCATTTTATAATCCTAATTAATATCACATCCTGATTTAAAACAAAAGTTAAAATGAAAAGGTAGTGTTTTCTTATTGTGTTCTCTCATTTTAATTAATGTGTGACTGTGCATAACATTCCATTTTAGCACATTTTTTTCTACATATTATTTCTATTTTCTAATTTATTATTTCTGCTTTTTTATTAATAGTTTTGCTAGAAGTTTGTCTAGTACAGGATTTTGCAAGCTGTTCTCAGAATACTAAAAAAGAGGGCAAATAAGCTTGGTAAATTGTAGTAAATAACCTCCTTGAGGATTCAAAGTACATATTAACATAAGAAAAGATCTGAGAAGTTTTAAAGTAAAAGAAAAAACTCCTGGCCTATTTAATGTTTTAAAGAACTTAAAAATAAAGAACTTATTTGTGTAGAGGAAGAGTTTCTTGGCATAGTTACTGACTTTTTCTTAACACCAGTTTGAAAAGTGTTAGTCTATTTCATCCCTTGAGAAGGGAATGGCAACCTACTCCAGTATTCTTGCCTGAAAAATCCCATGGACAGAGGAGCCTGGTGGGCTCCAATGCATGGGGTCGCAAAGAGTCAGACACAACTGAACAGCTAACACACACAGTCTATGTCATCAACATTATTATTTCTTCAAAAAAGAAGCTTTGGAATTTGTTTATTCAGTTCACGGTTTTTCCATCTTATTTGTTTACTTTTACTTATTTTTAAAGAAAATTTCCATCTTTTAAAATTTTTAAATAGGTTTTTCCATTTATTTTAATATGTAAATATGAAAAAAATAATGATAATATCTCTGAATACATATACATCTGACCAATCCCAACTCACTAAATCCTGAGTGAAAGTCTCTCTGTCCTGTTGGATTCTTTGCAACCTTATAGATTTTAGCCTGTCAGGCTCCTCTGTCCATGGAATTCTCCAGGCCAGTATACTAGAGTTGGATAGCTGTTCCCTTCTCCAGGTAATCTTGGCAACCAAAGGACTGAACCCAGATTTCCCACATTGCAGGAGGATTTTTTTTACCATTTGAGCTACCAGGGAAGCCCAAAAATACTGGAGTGGGTAGCTTATCTCTTCTCCATGGAACTTCTTGGCCCAGGAATTGAACTGGGGGTCTCCTGCATTGCGGGTGCATTCTTTACCAGCTGAGGTACCAGGGAAGCCCTAAAGGGACCAATCCTAAAGGTTTTGGTAAAGCAAACTCACAATTGCTATTTTATTTTTAATTTTTTCTTTTGCACAATATTTTGTGCAATTGCACAAAAAATTGTGCAATTTTTTAGGAAAAACATTTTAAACTTTCTAATTTTATTTGTGGTTCAGTTGCTCAGTCTTGTCTGACTTTGTGACCCCATGGACTGCAGCATGCCAGGCTTCCCTGTCCTTCATTATCTCCTGGAGTTTACGCAAACTTCTCCATTGAGTTTGTGATGCCATCCAACCATTTCATCCTCTGCATCCTCCTCTCTTCCTGCCCTCAATCTTTCCCAGCAGGGTCTTTTCCAGTGAATCAGCTCTTTGCATCGGGTGGCCAAAGTATTGGAGTTTCAGCTTCAGCCTTGTCTTTTCAATGAATATTCAGAGTTGATTTCTTTTAGGATTGACTGGTTTGATACCCTTGCTGTCCAAAGGACTCTCAAGACTCTTCTCCAGCACCATAATTTGAAAGCATCAGTTCTTTAGCATTCAACCTTCCTTATGGTCCAGCTCTCACATCCATGAATGACTACTGAAAAAACCATAGCTTTGACTATACAGACCTTTGTCAGCAAAGTGATGTTCCTGTTTTTCTTTTTTAAAAATTTGTTATTTATTTTAATTTGAGGCTAATGACTTTACAATATTGTGGTGGTTTTTGCCATACATTGACATGAATCAGCCACAGGTGATGCCTCTACTTCTTAATACACTGTCTAGGTATGTCATAGCTTTTCTTCCAAGGAGCAGTGTCTTTTAATTTCATGGCTGCAGTCACCCTCCACAGTAATTTTGGAGCTCAAGAAAATAAAGTCTGTCACTGTTTCCATTTTTTTTCCTATTTGCCATGAAGTGGCAAGGGGACTGTATGCCATGATCTTAGATTTTTGAATGTTGAATTTTAAGCCAGCTTTTTCACTCTCTTCTTTCACTTTCAGCAAGAGGCTCTTTAGTTCATCTTCACTTTCTGTCATTAGGATGTTGTCATATGCATATCTGAGGTTATTGATATTTCTCCTGGCAATCTTGATTCCAGCTTGAGCTTCATCCAGCCTATTTCATGTGATGTACTCTATATATAAGTTAAAAATAAGCAGGGTGACAAGCCTCTTTTCAAACTTTTTATTAATTACAAGTTTTGTTGTATGGTTATTAGAGAATGTGATCTATAGTTTTATTTATACAACTTTGCCTTTTATTTATTTAAATATAAATTTATTTATTTTATTTTTTTTTCCTAGTTTTTTTTTTTAACTTTATTTTACTTTAAAATACTGTATTGGTTTTGCCATACATCAACATGAATCTGCCACGGGTATGCACGTGTTCCCAATCCTGAACACCCTCCCACCTCCTTCCCCATACCATCTCTCTGGGTTATCCCAGTGTACCAGCCCCAGGCATCCTGTATCCTGCCTTGAACCTAGACTGGCGATTAGTTTCTTATATGATATTATTCAAGTTTCAATGCCATTCTCCCAAATCATCCCACCCTCTCACTCTCCCACAGAGTCCAAAAGACTGTTCTAGACATCTGTGTCTCTTTTGCTGTCTTGCATACAGGGTTATCATTACCATCTTTCTAAATTCCAAATATATGCGTTAGTATACTGTATTGGNAGAGAGTGTTTTACCTATGTTCTCCTCTAGGAGTTTTATAGTTTCTGGTCTTACGTTTAGATTTTGAATCCATTTTGAGTTTATTTTTGTGTGTGGTGTTAGAAAGTGATCTAGTTTCATTCTTCTACAAGTGGTTGACCAGTTTCCCCAGCACCACTTGTTACAGAGACTGTCTTTTCTCTATTGTATATTCTTGCCTCCTTTGTCAAAAATAAGGTGTCCATAGGTGTGTGGATTTATCTCTGTGCTTTCTATTTGCTTCCATTGATCTATATTTCTGTCTTTGTGCCAGTACCATACTGTCTTGATGACTGTAGCTTTGTAGTAGAGCCTGAAGTCAGGCAGGTTGATTCCTCCATTTCCATTCTTCTTTCTCAAGATTGCTTTGGCTATTTGAGGCTTTTTGTATTTCCATACAAACTGTGAAATTATTTGTTCTAGCTCTGTGAAAAATACCATTGGTAGCTTCATAAGGATTGCATTGAATCTATAGATTGCTTTGGGTAGTATACTCATTTTCAGTATATTGATTCTTCCAATCCATGAACATGGTATATTTCTCCATCTATTATTGTCCTCTTTGATTTCTTTCACCTCTTTGATTTCTTTGATTTCAGTGTTTTATAGTTTTCTATATATAGGTCTTTAGTTTCTTTAGGTAGATATATTCCTAAGTAGTTTATTCTTTTTGTTGCAATGGTGAATGGAATTATTTACTTAATTTCTCTTTCTATTTTCTCATTATTAGTGTATAGGAATGCAAGGGATTTCTGTGTATTGATTTTATATCGTGCAACTTTACTATATTCATTGATTAGCTCTAGTAATTTTCTGGTGGAGTCTTTAGGGTTTTCTATGTAGAGGATCATGTCATCTGCAAACTGAAAGTTTTACTTCTTCTTTTCCAATTTGGATTCCTTTTATTTCTTTTTCTGCTCTGATTGCTGCAGCCAAAACTTCCAGAACTATATTGAATAGTAGTGGTGAAAGTGGGCACCCTTGTCTTGTTCCTGACTTTAGGGGAAATGCTTTCAGTTTTTGACTATTGAGGATAATGTTTGCTGTGGGTTTGTCATATATAGCTTTTATTACTTTGAGATATGTTCCTTCTATTCCTGCTTTCTGGAGAGTTTTTATCGTAAATGGATGTTGAATTTTGTCAATGGCTCTCTCTGCATCTATTGAGATAATCATATGGCTTTTATTTTTCAATTTGTTAACGTGGTGTATTACATTGATTGATTTGTGGATATTGAAGAATCCTTGCATCCCTGGGATAAAATTACTCAGAAATTTTTCTATGACCTGTAATGTAAGTAGTTATTATGTTTCATTTGTATGCTTAGAAGGTGAAGTCCTCGTTTCTAGATTATCAAGTTGAATATGTTTTGATTAGTATTTATCTTTCTTTTAAAAAATCTCTGCTATTCTTCTTTTTGTCTGCTTGACCTACTGAGAATTGATTAAAGTTGGTTGGTCTCTTATGTAATTGTCCTTTGACTGTTTTCTGCTTATATCTCCAAAGGTGTTTTTGTATGTACTTTTCTTGATGCATTATTCAGACTTATATGTACTCAGTGATATTGTAACTTCAAAATATGTCTTCGTTTTAGAAAAAGTTAAAGGCAACTCCACAAATCAGCTTACTTTTTTATTTTTTGATTTGCTTTATATGCATCATACATATTCTTTTTTTTTTCAGAAGGAAGAAAAATGTATTGAACAAAATTACTTTGGTGGAATGCTTTTGTAAAATTTCTGGTGACTCAGAAAACATTGTCTGAATTAGCACAGTACTGATAGTTCTCAGTTGGTGGAGATGAAGCACTGATTTTTTAAAAAATATTTCCATGTCATTTTATTTTAGGTATATTTACCAGCAGTTGTAGAGTTAGTTATTTCTCATCACATCTTAGGCTTTTTATTATTTTGATATTAAAATATAAAAGATTGATCTTGATTGCCATAATTATGATGTTTAATCTTGTCATTCTTTTATTTTCTATTACTCTTTGCTTTTATTCTTCATTTTGCAACAATGGTCATCTTTTAATTTCTATAATGATTTAAAAAGTAGAAATGTCTTTTAAATTCCACTGTTGATGACCATAAAGATAATATAGATTTATAATCTTTTTATTAATATAAAAATATAAATTCTCTTTTAATATTTATTGGTTCTTTGTATTTAACTTACAAGTTTTTACTTTGATTTTTCAGCTTCTATACTTTTACCTTGTTAAGAAACTGCTACAGTTCCTTTTTTCTTACTGCATTTTCTGGTTCTTGAGTTAATTTCAAGTCTAAGGTATTTATAAAACTGTTCAAGAAATATTTTGGATTAATATTGCCTTTATATGCCTACAGACAGAGATAGGGTGAAAACTTTGCCTGATTCTTGTTTAGGAAAAGATTTAGTAGAAAATTCAACCTGCCTGTTTCTTGGATAAAGATGAGCCATAAATGAAAGATAATCTGTCAGAGTTGATAAGATATTGACAATGTACTTAAAATCGTGCAAAGATTGCTCAAGGTCAGATACTTTTAAAAGTAAAATATTTTTCTAAAAAGTTACTTAATACCAATAAGTCCAAGTAGATGTTTTAAATGAGTGGTTTTCAAGGGGAGATTGCTCCCCAGGGAACGTTTATCAATGTCTGGAGACATTTTTGGTTGTCACAACTCGGGGAAGTTTTACTGGCATCTGTTGTTTAGAGGTGATCAGTTCAGTTCAGTTCAGTCACTCAGTCGTGTCCCACTCTTTGCAACCCCATGAATCTCAGCACGCCAGGCCTCCCTGTCCATCACCAACTCCCGGAGTTCACCCAAACTCATGTCCATCGAGTCGGTGATGCCATCCAGCCATCTCATCCTCTGTCGTCTCCTTTTCCTCCTGCCCCCAATTCCTCCCAGCATCAGGGTCTTTTCCCATAAGTCAGCTCTTGACATGAGGTGGCCAAAGTATTGGAGTTTCAGCTTCAACATCAGTCCTTCCAAAGAACACCCAGGACTGATCTCCTTTAGAATGGACTGGTTGGATCTCCTTGCAGTCTAAGGGACTCTCAAGAGTCTTCTCCAACACCACAGTTCAAAAGCATCAATTCTTCAGTGCTCAGATTTCTTCACAGCCCAACTCTTATATCCATACATGACCACTGGAAAAACCATAGCCTTGACTAGACAGACCTTTGTTGGCAAAGTAATGTCTCTGCTTTTGAATATGCTATCTAGGTTGGTCATAACTTTTCTTCCAAGGAGTAAGCGTCTTTTAATTTCATGGCTGCAGTCACCATCTGCAGTGATTTTGGAGCCCCCCAAAATAAAGTCTGACACTGTTTCCACTGTTTCCCCATCTATTTCCCATGAAGCAATGGGACTGCATGCCATGATCTTCATTTTCTGAATGTTGAGCTTTAAGCCAACTTTTTCACTCTCCTCTTTTACTTCCATCAACAGGCTTTTGAGTTCCTCTTCCCTTTCTGCCATAAGGGTGGTGTCATCTGCATATCTGAAGTTATTGATATTTCTCCCGGCAATCTTGATTCCAGCTTGTGCTTCTTCCAGCCCAGTGTTACTCATGATGTACTCTGCATATAAGTTAAATAAGCAGGGTGACAAAATACAGCCTTGACGTACTCCTTTTCCTATTTGGAACCAGTCTGTTGTTCCATGTCCAGTTCTAACTGTTGCTTCCTGACCTGCATACAGGTTTCTCAAGAGGCAGGTCAGGTGGTCTGGTATTCCCATCTCTTTCAGAATCTTCCACAGTTTATTGTGATCTACACAAAGGCTTTGGCATAGTCAATAAAGCAGAAATAGATGTTTTTCTGGAACTCTCTTGCTTTTTTTGATGATCCATTGGATGTTGGGAATTTGATCTCTGGTTCCTCTGCCTTTTCTAAAACCAACTTGAATATCTGGAAGTTCACGGTTCACATATTGCTGAAGCCTGGCTTGGAGAATTTTGAGCATTACTTTACTAGTGTGTGAGATGAGTGCAATTGTGTGGTAGTTTGAGCCTTCTTTGGCATTGCCTTTCTTTGAGATTGGAATGAAAACTGACCTTTTCAAGTCCTGTGGCCACTGCTGAGTTTTCCAAATTTGCTGGCATGTTGAGGGCAGCATTCTCATGGCATCATCTTTCAGGATTTGAAATAGCTCAACTGAAATGCCATCACCTCCACTACTGTTGTTCGTAGTGATGCTATCTAAGGCCCACTTGACTTCACATTCCAGGGTGTCTGGCTCAAGGTGAGTGATCACACCATCGTGATTATCCGGGTCATGAAGATCTTTTTTGTACAGTTCTTCTGTGTATTCTTGCCACCTCTTCTTAATATCTTCTGCTTCTGTTAGGTCCATACCATTTCTGTCCTTTATCGAGCCTATTTTTGCATGAAATGTGCCCTTGGTATCTCTAATTTTCTTGAAGAGATCTCTAGTCTTTCCCATTCTGTTGTTTTCCTCTATTTCTTTGCATTGGTCACTGAGGAAGGCTTTCTTATCTCTTCTTGCTATTCTTTGTAACTCTGCATTCAGATGCTTATATCTTTCCTTTTCTTCTTTGCTTTTCATTTCTGTTGTTTTCACAGCTATTTGTAAGGCCTCTCCAGACAGCCCTCTTGCTTTTTTGCATTTCTTTTCCACGGGGATGATCTTGATCCCTGTCTCCTGTGCAATGTCACAAACCTCTGTCCATAGTTCATCAGTCACTCTATCTATCAGATCTAGTCCCTTAAATCTATTTCTCACTTCCACTGTATAATCATAAGAAATTTGATTTAGGTCATACCTGAAATGTCTAGTGGTTTCCTCTACTTTCTTCAATTTAAGTCTGAATTTGGCAATAAGGTATTCATGATCTGAACCACAGTCAGCTCCTGGTCTTGTTTTTGCTGACTGTGTAGAGCTTCTCCATCTTTGGCTGCAAAGAATATAATCAATCTGATTTTGGTGTTGATCATCTGGTGATGTCCATGTACCAAATTTGCCTGTTACCCCAGGTGTTTCTTGACTTCCTACATTTGCATTCCAGTCCCCTATAATGAAAAGGACATCTTATTTGGGTGTTATTTCTAAAAGGTCTTAGAGTTCTTCATAGAACTGTTCCCCTTTGGCTTCTTCAGCGTTACTGGTTGGTGCATAGACTTAGATTACTGTGATATTGATTGGTTTGCTTTGGAAACGAACAGAGATCATTCTGTTGTTTTTGAGATTGTATCCAAGCACTGCATTTTGGACTCTTTTGTTGACCATGATGGCTACTCCATTTCTTCTAAGGGATTCCTGCCCACAGTAGTAGATATTATGGTCATCTGAGTTAAATTCACCCATTCTAGTCCATTTTAGTTTGCTGATTTCTAGAATGTCGACGTTCACTCTTGCCATCTCCTGTTTGACTACTTCCAATTTGCATTCCTTTCATTCCAGGTTCCTATGCAATATTGCTCTTTACAGCATCAGACCTTGCTTCTATCACCGGTCACATCCACAACTGGTATTGGTTTTTGTTTTTTTTGGCTCCATCCCTTCATTCTTTTTGGAGTTATTTCTCCACTGATCTCCAGGAGCATATTGGGCACCTACTGACGTGGGGAGTTCCTCTTTTAGTATCCTATCATTTTGCCTTTTCATATAGTTCATGGGGTTCTCAAGGCAAGAATACTGAAATGGTTTGCCATTCCCTTCTCCAGTGGACCATATTCTGTCAGACCTCCACCATGACCTGCCTGTCTTGGATGGCCCTACACAGCATGGCTTGGTTTCAGTGAGTTAGACAAGGATGTGGTCCATGTGGTTATATTGACTAGTTTTCTGTGATAATGGTTTCAGTTTGTCTGCCTTCCGATGCCCTCTCACAATACCTGCCGTCTTACTTGAGTTTCTCTTACCTTGGACGTGGGGTATCTCTTTACGCCTACTCCAGCAAAGCGTAGCCACTGCTCCTTACCTTGGATGAGGGGTATCTCCTCACAGCTGCCCCTCCTGACCTTGAACGTGGAGTAGCTCCTCTTGGCCCTCTTGTGCCCACCTTGTAAATCTATAAATATTGTTTTTTTCAAGAAGTGTGTGCAGCAAACTTCTGTATTTTTTAAAAAATAAAATTTAAGGCCAGATTTTGGAGAAATTCTTTTTACAGTTTCCAAAGTTAGCCTTTGTTTTGTATGGTAATTCATTCTGTTTAAACAAGTAGGAAAAATGCTAAATCCAGCATCCAGTTATATTGAGTATGTCATCTCAGGTGCTCTATGCCACCTGCTCCCTGTTTCTTTCCTTGTCTCTGGAGTGTGGTGCCCATCCTGCCCTCTCTACCAGCAGCATTGGCAACAGGTGCTTTAGAAGTTCAGTCTCTCAGGTTCCAGACAGACTCACTGGATCAAAGTCTCTGAGTTAACAAGGTCCTAGGTGATTTCTATGCATGGTAAAGTTTGAGACACCTCTTTTGTTGGCCTTGATGCTATTTTCAATTTCAGTTGTCTAGTTTATGTAAGAGGCTTTCCTGGTGGCTCAATGGTAAAGAATCTGCCTGCAAATGTAGAGGATGAGGGTTCGATCCCTGGGTAAGCAAGATCCCCTGGAGAAGGTGAAGGTGAAGTTGCTCAGTCATGTCCGACTCTTTGCGACCCCGTGGACTGTAACCTACTAGGGTTCTCCGTCCATGGGATTCTCCAGGCAAGAATACTGGAGTGGATTGCCATTTCCTTCTCCAGGGGATCTTCCCTACCCAGGGATCGAACCCGGGTCTCCTGTATTGGAGGCAGACGCTTTAACCTCTGAGCCACCAGGGAAGCCCCATCCCCTGGAGAAGGAAATGGCAATCACTCTGCCTGGGAAATCCCATGGACACAGGAGCCTGGTGGCCTGCAGTCCATGGAGTAGCAGAAGAGTCAGGTATGACTTAACTAAACAAAACAACAGCAGTTTATGTAATGTTAAATTGTGTAAAGTGAAAATGTTAGTCAATTAGTCATGTCTGACTCTGCGACTCCATGGACTGTAGCCCACCAGGCTCCTCTGTCCATGGAATTCTTCAGACAATAATACTGGAGTGGAGAAGATTCCTTTCTCTGGGGATCTTCCCGACCCAGGGATTGAATCTGGGTCTCCTGCATTGCAGGCGGATCCTTTACTGTCTGACCCACCAAGGAAGCCTCATAATTTCTGTAAGCTGCCTCAAATACTTTTAGTCATAGGAAGAAGTAAAAATCTGTGTCCATCTTAGGTTGGCCATTTCTGGTTTATAAAAGAAAGACATGCACACAGTTGGAAAAATGAAAAACATAAATAACCACAGCAGTGCTTTGGCATTATTCCTTTTTTTGCCCTCTTTCCATGCATATGTGTATATAGATATTATAGTTTTGTCTTGCTTTTTTAAAGCCTTTTACCAGAAACATCTCCTCAACCATTTCCTACAGGGATTTGGAAGACATATTAATGGTTGCATAATATTCCATTTTGTGGATGTAGAATAATTTATTTGTTTTGTGGAGAATACTTTCTGAATTAAAAAAAAATTACATGGACATTGGCTAAGAATCTACAAAATTTTTTGATTCTTTGTTTTTGAATATTAGATCCTCTGAAGTAGACCCTGTCTTCTACAATGTGGACAGAACTCCCTACTGATGATGTTTCATCTCTCTAAGATTCTGTCAGGAGTGTCCATTGTCCCTGTCATGTGAATGCACGTGAATATAACTCATCTCGGTATTGTTCATGAAATTTCCTCTAGCGGTAGGGGATAGTGATTTAGAATCTTAAGCACCTATACCTTGCACATTTGATATTTATTTTAGGTTTAATTTTCTTCAAAAAAATCATATGAATTTATATTGCATTCTATAAATAAAAATAATGTTTTTATTACTTACTAGTGAAATGAACTCTTTCCTTAAGATTTTATGCTTTATGCTGTACTTTCTTACTTGTTGGCCAGTTTGAAGTATTCCAGTGTGAAAACACTCAAAGAATGACCTACTGCTCAAAGAAAAAAGATCTGTCTGTAATGGGAGATAGTATTTTCTTTGACATAACACATAAAGACAGCTGGTTTCCCATATACATTCATTACCGATTGTATTAGTTTCCTGTGGGTTATGTAACAAACTTGGTGGTTTAAAACAACAGGAATTTATTCTCTACAATTTTGGAAGCCAGAATTTTGATATTAGTATTATTGAGCTGTAATAAAGGTGTTGGCAGGGCCAGTGCTCCCTCTGGAAGCTCTAGAGGTGAGCCCCTTCCTTTTCTGTTCCAGTATGTGGTTGCTGCCAGCATTCCTTGGCTTGTGGCCACCTCACTCTAGTATCTGCCTTTGTAGTCACATTGCTTTCTCCTCTTTTGTATGTGGTATCTCTTCTTATAGCATATGGAATCACTTATGCTGAGCCCCACATCACCAAACCAGACTTAATTATAGTTTCAGGTCTCTTGGAATCTCTTTTTTTATTCTCTTTTTTAAAAATAATTTTTAATTGAAGGATAATTGCTTTACAGTATTGTATTGGTTTCTGCCAAACATCAACATGAATCAGCCATAGGTATACATATGTACCCTCCCTCTTGAAACTCCTTCTCACCCCTCTAGGTTGTTTCAGAGCCCTGGTTTGAGTACCCTGGGTCATACAGCAAATTGGGAAATGAAATCTTCACCAGTCATTTAGGAAGCACCTGTCAGCACTAGTAGGTAATCTGCCTTATAGATCTCTGTCATTCACTGAAGGAAAGTAATTTTGCAATAAGCGACCTGCTTTTTTTTTTTTTTTTTGGCCTTGTATAACTTCCTTTTTGTGCTCCCTTCTGCCTGTAGAAGTTTGCCATTTTGTACAGCTTCATGAAGCTTCTTTCTATTTGCTAGATTGGATACTGCCTGATTTGAATCAAATTTTGCTGAAATAAATTCTAAAAAAATTTAGTATATTTCAGTTTATCTTTTAATAACATCAGTCTTCTTTGTTTCTCTTAACCAGTCCTGTCACTCTTCTCTCCTGTATTAGTTTGTATCTATTGCTACATAACAAACCACCCTCAAAACTTAGTGGCTTTAAAACAGTCATCTGATTTTCTTCATAAATCTGTGGGTCAGCAGGTTGGGCTAGGTTCAGCTGGGCAGTTCTTCTCAGTTTGCCTGAGTTCATATAGAAGCTGGTGGATTCATAACTGCACTTATATCTGCCTGTGCAGGCTGTGGGTTAACAGCAGGCCAGAAGGGATGACAGAAGATGTGAACTCAGAGTTGTGATTTTTTAAAGGTCACTGATTTAACAGTTTTTAGTAATACCCTGCATCTCCCCTATTTGAAATGTTTAGAAATCCAAACCTGTAAGAAAGCTTTCCCAAAGTAAGCATATTGAGAAGATTCTTTGTTCTTTTACACACATTTTAAAAATTATTACGCTTCTGTCACATTACCAACACTTAAACTTTATAAGAATGGTTGAATATACATACATATAATATTAGAAAAATAAAACCACCAAGACAAACTGTAAAGGATTATAAAGTCTTCCAGTTTCATCCATCTCATTAGAACTGATTCAAATGAATTCATTTTAATGGCTGAGTAATACTCCATTGTGGGAGGGGGATTCAGGATTGGGAGCTCGTGTACACCCGTGGTGGATTCATGTCTATGTATGGCAAAACCAATGCAGTATTGTAAAGTAAAATAAAGTAAAAATAAAATTAAAAAAAAAAAGGATTATAAATTCTTGTTTATGCTGGACTTACGTTTTTAGATTATTTTTCGTGCTGTATATATGACTGCTGCTGCTGCTACAGCTGCTAAGTCACTTCAGTCGTGTCCGACCCCATAGACGGCAGCCCACCAGGCTCCCTCGTCCCTGGGATTCTCCAGGCAAGAACACTGGAGTGGGTTGCCATTTCCTTCTCCAATGCATGAAAGTGAAAAGTGAAAGTGAAGTTGCTCAGTCGTGTCTGACTCTTCGCTACCCCATCGACTGCAGCCCACCAGGCTCCTCCGTCCATGGGATTTTCCAGGCAAGAGTACTGGAGTGGGGTGCTATCGCAAGAGTACTGGAGTATAGTGGCTGATAAAAAAGATAATGCTTAATTTTTAATCCCTGGGGAGGTCATAACCTCAGCTAGCATGAGTTCAGCCAGGATTCTCTTGGGAGGCATTCTTCTGTTTGCAAGCTGATTGCAAATATCAAAGAAAAATAGAAATAATATCATTTATTGATACCATGCTTTTTAAAATGGATTGATTTTAGTCTTTTTATTTATTTTCGTATCAGGTCACAAAAGAGTCAGATATGACTTAGCAACTAAACAGGGACAACAACAGTTTATATAATGTTAAATTGTGTAAGCTACCTCAAATTCTTTTAGAAGTAAGAGGAAGTAAAAATCTCCTTTGTCTATCTGAAATGGACCATTTCTGGTTTATAAAAGAAAGACATGGACATAGCTTGGGAAATTAAAAATATAAATAATCACAGTAGTGGTTTTGGCATTAGTCTTTTTTTGCCCTCTTTCCATGTATATGTGTATGTAAATATATATGAGGGATAGTTTTGATTAAAAAAAATTAACTGGTTAATAAGTTACTTTTTAACTTATTTTGGGAATTTTTAAACCTATTTTGGAAAATTTAACTTCAATTTTGGGAAGAAGTAATCTTAGTTATATTTGCTACAAGACTTCTTCTGTGGAGAAAATGTCACACTGGTAAGTTTTCACAAAATTTTTTAAAGCAGTACAAAACAATGTTTGACAAAATAACATAAAAACTATTATGGGGGCCTGGTTTTAAACCTAAGTGCTTGTGTGGGATTTCAGAAAGATGTTTATAGATATATTCTGCAGGATCCCATTGCAATGACATTTTGAAGGTAACAGACTAAAATTGTTGTCAACTAATATTAAGTATCATTTTTAGCACAAGTCCCAAAAGGAGGGCCATAAGGGCTCTCTGAAATTCAAATTATGATTGATAATTGAAACTGTGTGCTAGTAAAATATATAGTTTTCATTTCATGTTGGAGTTTGAAAAAATATAGATCTATGTGAAAATGATAGATCTATATGCTTTATAAAAGAAATGTAAAAAGAAATTTAAGGGTATAAACTTTTCAGGCTTATTAAGGGAGAGTGAAATTTAGGGTGAGCAAGTTGTACTTCAGAAGTGAAAAGAACAATCAGAAAATCATTTACGTTGAATATTTGGATTTATGTTGAAGGATGCTGGCACAATCTGGAGGAGCTAAGGATTGAATGGGACTCTGGGCATGTCCGAGCCATAGTCTCCTGTTACTGATGCAGAGCCTGCCCTACCAGAGGAAACTCTGGCTTTGATGGTTGCTCATGAGCAGCCCTGTGCTCTGGCCTTTTCCAGTAAACTTACTTCCAAAGACAGCCATCCCTTCAGCCCTTGGCCTCAGCCCGCTACTGCAGCTGCTTACTCTGGAAAGATGGAGCTCCAGCCCCATTTCCTAGTGAGTTTTAAACATGTCTCTGCCTTTCCCCAGCCTCCCAGTTTATTTATTTTTGCCTTAGATATTCTTGGATTGATCTATGGGCCATATTTCCTGTGAGCTCAGGAGCTTTGGTGTTGAGTGGGCTCCATACCCATCAGATCCTTCTCTGGTAGGGCTCCCTTATCCTGATGGAACTCTGCTGTTGCTCACTGTCCATGCCTACATTATGTCACCCAGCTTAGTATTAGCATTTGTTTTTGTATCAACTCCATACCACTCTGGCTGTGGTTTAGGCATATTAATAGTACAAAATTACCCTTGTTAAAAAGGGCAAAGGACTAGCAGAACTGATTCTTTCTGGGGAAGAGAAGGAAGGAAAAGGGGAGAAGGGAAAAATGATAACTTGGGGGTGCTTTCCATATGGAATCTTTGTGTTTAATTCCCTTAGGTCTCTATGAAGTAGGTGTTCATAGCTCCATTACATCAGGACACATAGTTGATAATAAGGGCAAAAAAACATACTTTTCCCACCACAACATGCTGCTGCCTTGCAAGTTTGATACCTTTAAAATGAAAAGTTTCAGCTTTTTCTGTATAACATACAATGGTGATAACTGAAATTAAGTACTTGAAGGACTTGGAGTTTTGGATGTAGACTTGGGGAAGCTGATTTTTAGATTATTTGATTATTTGAACATGAAGGCACTAAAGTGTGGTAAAGGATAATAAAGATCCCAGAGAGTAATGCTTCTGCTGCTGCTGCTGCTAAGTCGCTTCAGTCGTGTCCGACTCTGTGCGACCCCATAGACGGTAGCCCACCAGGCTCCCCCGTCCCTGGGATTCTCCAGGCACGAACACTGGAGTGGGTTACCATTTCCTTCTCCAATGCATGAAAGTGAGAAGTGAAAGTGAAGTCGCTCAGTCGTGTCCGACTCAGCGACCCCATGGACTGCAGCCCACCAGGCTCCTCCGTCCATGGGATTTTCCAGGCAAGAGTACTGGAGTGGGGCGCCATTGCCTTCTCCGCCCAGAGAGTAATAAGCATGGTTAAATATATGAGAAAAGATCTTAAGGGAAGGGCACATATTCAGGATTTCACAGAATAGATATTCCCATCAATTGTAGGGGCTAATAGAGAACCTAAGTAAAAAAGGCAAGACAGAAGAATGTGGTGGATAGAAAAACAGAACAAAACATATACTCTGTCTTTCCTACTCACCATCCATTCCCCCAAACAAAACAAAAACAATCATTGTCAAACAATGTAAGATTATCAAAGGAAAAAGAGGGTCTGGATACTCAAAGAATGAGAAAGTGATCAGTTTGGGAAGATTTGTTTGCCACGCCTTCCTTCACCTGATGTTCTGTGAGTACAGCTATATTCTAGTCATGGTGTTGGGTGCAGATGATAGATTCACCAGTGACTCTGTCATTCACCAGTGACACCATCATCCAGATGTGAAGTGAAGTGAAAGTCACTCATTTGTGTCCGACTCTTTGAGACCCAATGGACTATACAGTCCTTGGAATTCTCCAGGCCAGAATACTGGAATGGGTAGCCTTTCCCTTCTCCAGGGGATCTTTCCAACCCAGGGATCGAACCCAGGTGTCCCACATTGCAGGCAGATTCTTTACCAACTGAGCTATCACGGAAGCCAGATGGATTACTATTTGTCTTGGAAGTTCAGGGACAGTTCCTAATCTGCCCTCTTGAACCCATTTATTCTTTGTTTCCTAATTGCATAAGTGACACCACCACCCCCAGCTGCCCCTCTGCCTCTCCAAGCCCATCAGCGATCCCTATTTGTTCTTTCTCAATTCTGTCCACTGCTGTTCATGACTTCCACCACCATCTAGTTCCAGTCCTGCTTGGGCCAGTACAGTGCTTCCTAACTTCTTTCCTTTTACATTATTGGCTCCTCCAATTCATTCCCCACATCACGAGTCAATAAACTTTTCTGTAAAGGTCTAATAATAGATACAATTTCCAGCTTTTCAGCCATATTATCTCTGTCTCAGCTATTCAATCTGTCATCGAAGGGATAAACAAAATGGTATTGGCATTCCAATAAAAATTTATTTACAGACAGATAGCAACAGGGTTTCAGAGAAGGCAATAGCAACCCACTCCAGTATTCTTGCCTGGAAAATCCCATGGGCGGAGAAGCCTGGTGGACTGCCGTCCATGACATCATGAAGAGTCGGACACGACTGAGCAACTTCACTTTCACTTTTCACTTTCATGCATTGGAGAAGGCAATGGCAACCCACTCCAGTGTTTTTGCCTGGAGAATCCCAGGGACGGGGGAGCCTGGTGGGCTGCCATCTATGGGGTCGCACAGAGTCGGACACGACTGAAGTGACTTAGCAGCAGCAGCAGCAACAGGGTTTAGTGTCCTAACTATAGTTTGCTGAGAATCCTCCTCAATTAGAAAATCCTCCTCAATCCTCCTCTGACTTGTGATGCTTAAACGCTGAGTGAATAGTGTCTGACTCCTGCCTAATGCTTTCACAGCTCACGGGAGTAAACTGGAAATGCCTGTGTCTTTGAACTGCTTATGACCCCTTGTTTCTTGATCATTTTAAGCCATTCCTTTTGGCCTTATGTCAGTGAGGTCCTTGAAAGCTCCAAGCTCCTTCTTGACTTGTGATCTTTACACAAGTTGTTTTCCTTTCCATGGAAAACTTCACTCTCTTAACTCCCACTCAACCTTCTGCTCTCAGCTTAAATATCACTTTCCAAGGGAAATTGTCCCTATCCCCTCAGACTAATTTAGGTTCTTTGTGCTATTCCATACTTTTAAAAAATGGTTTTTAGTTGTAGTTTTAATGAAACAAACACTTGTGTCATTGTTTGTCTAACATTTAGCCTCTTACTAAACAGTGAAACCTGAGGGTCAGAAAACATGTCTGGAGTTTCAACTATGAATTCTCAGCATCAAATCTTGTGCCTTTAGATTAGGCAGTTAGCAAATATTTGCTAAATAAATTAATGTACAATTGTTATCTGTAAATGTGAAAATTGATATTAGAGAAACTGTTTTTAGTTTCTAGTATGAAGGTGAAACTTGATATGTAGCCATGGCGGACACACAGATTTTTACAACAAAAACATTTTTTTTGCAGAGGCTGAACTGTATGAAACTGCCTACATTTGACTATTCTTGACCTACAAAAAAGGCAGTTTCTTGTGTCTCAACCTAATGTGCCCTCTTTCTTATAGTTCTCTACTTTCAGCACCTATAGATCTCATTGGAACCAACAAACACCAACATGGAATCACAGTGCCCACCTGGACTATGTTGCCATGAACATTGGGTTTAATGAGCTCCTGATGGAGATGAAGCTCTGGAAGTAAGAATGAGGGAATCTGCTAGTAGGGAGTGAGCAGGTAGAAGAGCTGTTGCAACACTTGGTGATTGATGTGTGCTAACAAAGATCTTTGTAGCTAGTTAGTCAAAACTATAGGAAAAAATATGGAAAAGTTATAGTCTCAAATTATCTATATAGCCTCTGTGAAATGAAAAGGACCATGATTTTGCGCATTATGACTTTCTGGGTGTT
Source organism: Cephalophus harveyi (assembly GCA_006410635.1). Lineage (NCBI taxonomy): Eukaryota > Metazoa > Chordata > Mammalia > Artiodactyla > Bovidae > Cephalophus > Cephalophus harveyi. Next base: position 18,816 of record SJYT01044191.1, on the reverse strand, counting down.
GTGCTGAAAGTTTTAATTCCATTTTAGGTTTGAAGGATTCATTAACAGAACAGAAGAAACCACTTGTCACACACATAAACAATTTCAATTTTTTATAGAAGATTTTTTGACTTAATTTCAATATACAATCATTAAAAGAAAAGAAACAATAGAGAGAAGTAACAGTGTACATATCATCAAATTGGGCTTATCTTCAGACTTAAAAACAGTGCTGAGAAGTCCCTTCCTTAACCGCAATCTGGAGTCCCACTTGGGAAAGGGTCCCAGGTAGTGCATCCACCCCCTGGGTGAGACTTCAAATTGCAGTTTCAGGGACTCCTGATTATAATCCCAAGCCTCAAACTGATATTATCATCAGTTTGCACACAGAAGTTTCAGGGTTTACTTTAACCTTTTTAAGAGGCTGTTTGTTTCACCTGGTGATTCATAGGATTTTGTTAGACTTTGGGTATTGGTTAGAACTTCAGGAGATTAAGAATTCCAGGACTCACTCCCTTCTTATCTAAAGTGTTACCTGACTTGCTGTGCTTGTGGGCAGACACGGAATCCAGACAGTGTCCAGGCAGGTCAGAGGCCTGCTTTCCTGCTTCTGAAGCCTGAAAAAAGCTTCCCCCATTTTAATTTCCCAACCTCTGGGATAATTGAAATGCTAATGCTTTGGGGGCTGTAGAAGAGAATACAACTTGGAAAATAATTCGGAGATACAAAGGAAGAAAGGATGAAAGCTTGAACTTGGGTTTTTATAAAGACATATATAGTTAATTCATTAGTGGAATAGGTCGTAGGTTGTTTAGTCATAGAAAATGATTATACCTGTGATGCAAAATATTAAAAATTACCTAAAGTTTTGGAAATATGAGTACTGTTACCTCTTGTGTGCCCTCTTAGCTTTATGATCATAAAAAGTAGAGAAGGGGAGAGAAAAATAATATGTATAATAATACATTTGAACACATTTTATATGCCATAATTGATACCATGTGTACTGACATTTTTTCCCTTCATTGGTGCCATGCCCCTCACACATTTTGGATATCAATCTGTGCCATTTTACTGGAAGACCTTTGTGTTGGAGTCTTCACTTCCCTTCCTGTTGAATAAATTACAGTTAATTTTTTTCTCCTTCAACCCCACTGAAGGTTACTATCTCTGTGACTGTGAGACTGTCAGGACCCATGTTGCTGATACAGTAGTAATTGGATTAGTAGTCGCTCTTGCTGGTCATTTGTTCCTTCTTAAAACAAATACTTTTTGACTTGGTTTCTCAGTTCTCTTCTTTCTCCATTGGCTGATTCTTCTCTATTTGCTTTACAGTTCCTCCAACTACCCAAACTCAAATATTTAGAGTTTCTGGGACTTTGTCCTTGAACCTTTTCCTCTCTCTCTATACATTTCTTTGTTCAGTGACTTTGAAACTCATTTTGATTCGTATGTAGTAAAAAGAAGTTTCATTTCATGATATTGCTGAGCATGCACACTCACACACTCACACACACACACACACACACACCTCGTCAAAGTCCTCCCAACACAATGCACTTTGATGTATTCTTTTCTCTTTTCTAATTCATTAAACATTGTCTTCACATCCACTAAATTCATTGCAGTACACACTTATGAGTCACAACTTGCAGTTGATAAAACATTTTCCTAAGTAGGTCTCACACAATGTTACAGCTTTAGATGCCACTTTTGTGCTGATGATACCTAAATACATAGGCAGTTTTCACTTTGCATAGCAATGTAGGATCATAATAATGACTGACCATAAAGAGCAGTCTTAATGAATAATGGGAAAAGTTACAATCTTTAAAAATTTTTGTTAAAACTTTAAAAACTCTTACTCCTGAAATGTATAAGGAAATGAAAAAATAGTAAGCTCACTACTATTTTAGTGCAAAGACTGGGCAGAGGCAGAGATGCTTGGACTGACTTCCAGTGTGAAGACTAGTCCCTTTCACAATGGGTGATTTGGCACAAAGCAGTTCTGACAAATGTGTCCTGGTATTTTAAAAGAGTAAGTGTATTTTTCAAAGGTGTCTGATTTGCAGCCAGGAAGAGACTTAAATCTTCAGAGAATCTGGCTCTTATAATTTTGACACAGAAAAAAAGAATATTGAGAAAGCATTTCATTTGCCTGTTGCACTAAAGATGTTTTTGGGTCTAGTTTCATGTTCTAAAAAAACCACCCAAGAAACCAACCCAATTAATAACCACCACCAAAAATCCCCCACCTCCAAATAACAAAACATAAAAACTGGCTGTCTAGTAATTGCCATTGGATCATTGAAAAAGGAAAAGAGTTTCAGAAAAACATCTACTTTTGCTTTATTGACTATACCAAAGCCTTTGACTGTGTGGATAACAAGAAACTGGAGAATTCTTCAAGAGATGGGATTACCAGCCCACCTGACCTGCCTCTTGAGAAACCTGTATGCAGGTCAGGAAGCAACAGTTAGAACTGGACATGGAATAACAGACTGCTTCCAAATCGGGAAAGGAGTACATCAAGGCTGTATATTGTCACCCTGCTTATTTAACTTATATGCAGAGTACATCATGAGAAATGCTGGGCTGGATGAAGCACAAGCTGGAATCAAGATTGCTGGGAGAAATATCTGTAACCTCAGATATGCAGATGACACCACCCTTATGGAAGAAAGTGAAGAAGAACTAAAGAGGCTCTTGATGAAAGTGAAAGAGGATAGCGAAAAAGTTGGCATAAAGCTCAACATTCAGAAAATTAAGATCATGGCGTCTGATCCCATCAGGCAAATAGATGGGGAAACAGTGGAAACAGTGAGAGACTTTATTTTTGGGGGCTCCAAAATCACTGCAGATGGTGAATTAAAAGATGCTTGCTGCTTGGAAGAAATGTTATGACCAACCTAGACAGCATATTAAAAAGCAGACACGTTAACTTTGCCAACAAAGGTCTGTCTAGTCAAAGCTAGGGTTTTTCCAGTAGTCATGTATGGATGGATATGAGAGTTGGACTATAAAGAAAGCTGAGCACCAAAGAATTGATGCTTTTGAACTGTGGTGTTGGAGAAGACTTTTGAGGAGTCCCTTGGACTGCAAGGAGATCCAACCAGTCCATCCTAGAGGAAATCAGTCCTAAATATTCATTGGAAGGACTGATGTTGAAGCTGAAACTCCAATACTGTGGCCACCTAATGTGAAGAGCTGACTCATTTGAAAAGACCCTGATGTTGGGAAAGATTGAAGGCAGGAGGTGAAGGGGACGGCAGAGGTTGATATGGTTGGATGGCATCACTGACTCAATGGACATGAGTTTGAGTAAATTCCGGGAGTTGGTGATGGACAGGGAGGCCTGGCGAGCTGCAGTCCATGGGGTCGCAAAGAGTCAAACATGACGAGTGACTGGACTGAACTGAGTAATTGCGAAGAGTGGCCTTGGGTTAAGCCAACTTTAAAATTTGTCAAGGCAACAAAAAGATCATCTGAAAAGGGAAATAGATAAGGTAGAAGAGAGGAAAAATCTTAGACTTAACTGGGGAAGGACAGTAGACCATGTCCTTGTTTTTCATTTTGATTTATAAATTAAGAGGAATTCATTTCCTACTTAAATTGTTAAAAGTAAATTATTCATGTAAGAGCCATCTGTGTTCTCTATTGCTGATTTATCCACATGGGTAAAACAATATGTTGTGGCAGAACTGGCTGTGGCAATTTTTTATGTCTTTTTGAAGATTTTACCTCAGTTTTAAACTTATTTCTTATGTGACGAAAAAATTATGCTGCATTTCCTACTCATAAAAAATTCAGAGAGACTAACAATAAAAGGATGCTGTTACTAATGAGAATATAAATTTGCAGTTGATGCTAGAATTTTCTGTATACCAGAAGCTTGGGGCAGCCATCTGATTAGAAAAGGAGAGCAGATTTCTTAAACTGAGAAAATGTCAATGTTCTAGAGAAAAGAATGTTGAGGTGATAGGGAGCTGATGGACTTACAAGACAGCTAAACTTCCCCAGATTAACTCAATCTGATGAATGAACAAAATACAATTTTCCTGTTTGAAGATTTACTTCTATGCTTTCTAGAATTTTTTAGATTTGAATACCTTAGCTGAAAGGCTATTGTTTTCATACTATATTTATGCTGTTATGTTGCTTTACATAAGACTTCCACACCAGCCTTTCTTTGTTGTTCAGTTTTTCCTGCAAAAGCAGAGTGTGTTTATGTGTGTTTTCTGTTTTATTTTCCATATATCGTTCCCAAGTTTTCAAAATACTTCTTATGCAGTGATGTCTTTAACCACAAAGGCCCCTAATGATTTTTTCAGTGCTGAATCAGTGGGAGACAGGAAAATTGGTGGCTGTAGAGTTAATCTTCACCATCACAGAAAATAACTTTGTTTACTTATTCATACTTCAGATCATTTAAGTCCCTCTTATAACGTGCATGTTAGCAAATGAAAGTATTACCAACGTATTCAATTTGCAGCAGAAATGAACTAAGCATGTTTCTTAATTCCCTCAGCTACTGCCATACCCTCTCCCAAACTGTTTCTGGAATATTGGTATTACTTTCAAGGTTTTGGGAAATGTCACTGATTTTATGATTCATAGAAACACCATGGGAATGAACAAGAGTAAATTTTTATAATAATCTCTATGTAATCTTTTAAGCCTTATCCACTTTACAGGATATGCTCTTCATATCCTCCCAACTGAGCTATGTTATAGTGTCACTGTAACCTATTCAGTTCTGTTCAGTCGCTCAATTGTGTCTGACTCTTTGTGACCCCATGAACCACAGCACGCCAGGCCTCCCTGTCCATCACCAACTCCTGGAGTTTACGCAAACTCATGTCCATCAAGTTGGTGATGCCATCTAACCATCCCATCCTCTGTTGTCCCCTTCTCCTCCTGCCTTCAATATTTCCCAACATTAGGGTCTTTTCAAATGAGTCAGCTCTTCGCATCATGTGGCCAAAGTATTGGAGTTTCAGCTTCAACATCAGTCCTTCCAATGAATATTCAGGACTGATTTCCTCTCTGATGGACTGGTTGGTCTCTCTTCTCCTTTTGCCTTCAATCTTTCCCAGCATCAGGGTCTTTTCCAATAGGTCGGCTCTCGCGTCAGGTGGCCAAAGTATTGGAGTTTCAGCTTCAACATCAGTCCTTCCAATGAATATTCAGGACTGATTTCCTCTCTGATGGACTGGTTGGATCTCCTTGCAGTCCAAGGGACTCTCAAAAGTCTTCTCCAACACCACAGTTCAAAAGCATCAATTCTTTTGTACTCAGCTTTCTTTATAGTCCAACTCTCACATCAATACATGGCCACTGGAAAAACCATAGCTTTGCCTAGATGGACCTTTGTTGACAAAGTAATGTCTCTGCTTTTTAATATGCTGTCTAGGTTGGTCATAACTTTCCTTCCAAAAAGTAAGTGTCTTTTAATTTCATGGCCACAATCACCATCTGCAGTGATTTTGGGGTCCCCAAAAATAAAGTCAGCCACCCTTTCCACTGTTTCCCCATCTATTTTCCATGAAGTGATGGGACCGCATGCCATGATCTTAATTTTCTGAATGTTGAGCTTTAAGCCAAATTTTTCACCCTCCTCTTTCACTTTCATCAAGAAGCTCTTTAGTGTTTCTTCACTTTCTTCCATAAGGGTGGTGTCATCTGCATATCTGAGGTTATTGATATTTCTCCCAGCAATCTTGATTCCAGCTTGTGCTTCATCCAGCCCAGCGTTTCTCATGATGTACTCTGCATATAAGTTAAATAAGCAGGGTGACAATATACAGCCTTGACGGACTCCTTTTCCTATTTGGAACCAGTCTGTTGTTCCATGTCCAGTTCTAGCTGTTGCTTCCTGACATGCATACAGGTTTCTCAAGAGGCCGGTCAGGTGGTCTGGTATTCCCATCTCTTTCAGAATCTTCCACAGTTTTTTGTTATCCACACAGTCAAAGGCTTTGGCATAGTCAAGAAAGCAGAAATAGATGTTTTTCTGGAACTCTCTTGCTTTTTTGATGATCTAGCGGATGTTGGCAATTTGATCTCTCGTTCCTCTGCCTTTTCTAAAACCAGCTTGAACATCTGGAAATTCACAGTTCACATATTGCTGAGGCCTGGCTTGGAGAATTTTGAGCATTACTTTACTAGCGTGTGAGATGAGTGCAATTGTGCGGTACTTTGAGCATTCTAACCTTTAGTAAATGCTGACATCAGTGTTGGGGGAATTCCAAAGCCTGAGCAAGAAAGTATGGCCACATCTGTCTGTCTGTCTCCAACGGGGAAATACTCACCTTGAGGCACTTTCCCTGAGACCTGTGAATTCTTGATCAGCACTGGCTACTGAATGTCTGATAGCCCCCTTTGAGTTGGGGACTTGGTTTCCAGTGTGGCTTCTATGCTTCTTATTGCAGGGACAGCATCAAAAAACATCAGTATGACATAAATCTTAAAAATCTACCCCCTGCAATCTAATCTCATCAGTAAAAGAATATAAAATGGTGTACCTTAACGAAAGTGCAGGATGTCACTGGATGGAAAATTTCATCAGTACAAAGACCATCCAAAGGGAGACAAAGCAAGGGAGATGCAGGTGCTGAAACATCCCCTCCATTCTCTCACTGCTGTGCCAGGCTGAGAATACAGATGTGCTCAAATTGACATTTGTAAATTGTTCTAATCATTGATCATCTCTCCTGCTAAGAGAAGGGAGAAAATTCTCTTTCTGGGGGGTCAGTGAGGTGAGTAAATTCTTATTATTTCAAGTAGCATTTCTTGTTTGGCAGAACCTTTTAAAATTTCCCTACTAAGGAACGTTTCTTTCTATGCAAAACAATGAAGTTTTATTCCAAAGTATAACTACAGCTTGTGCTTATTTATCCACAGTACTATTTCTGAACTTCCTTCCAATATTCCTCAAACCTTTTTTTTTTTTGCAATGTAAATAAACTCAGCATACAGGGAGTTAATAATAATAATAATAAAGCCAAATTCAGTTTCCAGATTGTTATAAACAAACAAAAATATTCTTCCATATGTGTTCAATATTGTGTTCTTCAATATGGTAGCCACATACAGCTATTAAAATTAAGTATAATTAAAATTCAGTTCTCAGTTGCACTAGCCACATTCTGGGTGCCCTCATGTTACTATAGTGGACAACACAGATACAGGAAATTGTCACCAGTACAGAAAGTTTTACTGGACTGAGATAACAGAAGAATAGGCAGATTTTGTATAAACACTCCTTTTATTCTCCAGTGAAAATTTAGTTGAGTCAACCTACAGTTGTGTATTCAGATCTGATTCTGTGCTAGTGAGTCAGAGCTCTAGGAGAAGCCTTTATGTTACTTTGAGGAAGAGCAATGAAACCTAAGAGTGATCCCAGAATTTAAAACCCAAGGTCTAAGAGACTTGAAGTTTCATGAAGGCAAGGTCTACATCTGCTTTGTTTTCCACTGTGACCCCAGGGCCTGGCTCATAGCAGACACTCAGTTAATACTTCTGTGAATGAATAAATGAAAGAGTTTAGCAAAGACCAATTAAAGGGGTCCTAAGTACAAAGATTTAGGCATCTCTTGAGGTTTGGATCATTTTGAAGTTTCTCTAGGAATTCTGAGAAGGAGCATGTTAAGAGTCATTGGAAGTGCCTTCCACATAGAAGTCAGAATAAAGAATTTAGCAAGCAGCGTTTTTCTGAGTGCTTTCTCCTCTTCCTCTCTCTTCTCCTACTCCCCTCTCTCCTCCCTCCTCTCCACTATCATCACCATTATATTAATATTTAATATTAATATTAAAAAGTTAATATTTTGAGGCATTTATTACATGCAAGCCACCATCCTAAGTGCTTTTAATAGATTTTTAAATTTAATCCTCCCAATAGTGCTATCAAGTAGGTTTTATTGTTATTTCAGTGTCTGAGTTGAGGAAACTGAGGTACAGAGGATAAATACCTTACCCAAAGTCTATTGCTGCTGCTACTGCTAAGTCGCTTCAGTAGTGTCTGACTCTATGTGACCACATAGATGGCAGCCCACTAGGTTCCTTGTCCCTGGGATTCTCCAGGCAAGAATACTGGAGTGGGTTGCCATTTCCTTCTCCAATGCATGAAAGTGAAAAGTGAAAGTGAAGTCACTCATTCGTGCCCGACTCTTATGCAAATTCGTGCCCGACTCTTAGCAACTCCATGGACTGCAGGCTACCAGGCTTCTCCATCCATGGGATTTTCCAGGCAAGGGTACTGGAGTGGGTTGCCATTGCCTTCTCCTACCCAAAGTCTCCCAGTTGGTAAATGATGAAACACAGAAACCTAGCCTGTCTACCTCCAGAACTTGCATTTTGACATTATCTTCTTAAGTTGACAGTCCATTTAGGTTTGAAACGTATTAGGCAAAGAGATAGCTTTTAATTGAGGTGGAGGTTTGGGGATGATGACGGCCAAGTGGGGAAAAGAGTTCACAGGTTTGATGTAATCCCACTTGTTTCCTTTCTGTTTTGTTGCCTTTTTTTTTTTTTTTTTTTTACTAATAAGAATAAAAGTGATTTTAACTTTGTCTACACTTATGTTATTTTTTCCCTTTCTTCTAATAGTATGTAAATTCATTTTACTTTTTTGTTTTTTTCTCTTTTCAGGCTGAACAAAACTTATTTAATTAATATTTCCTATTGTATTGGTTAATTTTTGCTTATAGCTTTGAAAATTTCCCACCTTCTTTTGCTGATTTTAGCATTTTCTTTGCATTTGAAAAAATGAAGGGAATGACAAAAAGTTAACAGTTAAAAAAAAATAGTAGCAATAAGTTAGATATAGTAGTGGAAAATATATTCCTTTCATCATTATATATCCTGGAATATATTTAACAAGAAGAGTGCAGCTTCTATGTGAGGAAGGATGTACAACATTATCGATAAGAGTTCAATAAATGAAAACTGAATTCACAGGAAGACTTGAAATCATGAAAATAGTAATTCTTCCAAATGAATGTGCATTTTTAATGAAATTCCAACCACAGTCTTATGTTTCCAAAATGAAGGAAATTATTTTCACTTTTATGTGAAAGAATGAATGTATCAGAATTCTAGAGAATGTCTTAGAAAACAAAAATTATATTGTATTACCAGCTGTTAAAATATACTTTTAAGATTATCTGATCAAAACAGCATGATATGAAATCCAGAAACTAGTAGAAAAGAAAAACATCCAGAAATAGATTTAAGT
>SJYT01044171.1:218302-247506 GCA_006410635.1 Cephalophus harveyi | reverse complement strand
AAAAAAAAAAAAACACCTCTTACTTTGGTTTAAAATGCCTAAAATACATCTCTAAAATGTCTAATGCTCCCCTCTTCTTCAATCAAGCCTTTGAAAGCAACTACATTTTTCTAGAACTTAGCATTTGTTTGGTTTCCCCCCTATTTATTTTTGTACTTTGTTTCTAAGGACAAATAGTGCTAGGTTTTCATTCATGATAGTAATAAAAAAAGAGATTCTTTTAAAGAATATTTGGGTTTCAAATTATATTTGGAAGTATATTTAAGATATATACATCAAGGTATATTTAAGTTAAAAAATGAATTTAAAGAAATATTTTAATATTTTATACTCATTTTTGTGAGTTATGACCAATGAAGGCATGCCTGAAAGTCAATATTTTCCATACTTCAGGGATGGGAAACAGAAGCCACAGCCTTTAACCTACAGTCACAGAGGAAGATGAGTAGATGGGAACTCTGAAAACAGAAGCAGAACCAACCCCATTGTGGCATAATTGTGAATCATTTATATTCTGGCTGAAAGACCAGGATCAGAATATAGAAAATTTAGTAGAAGTTCCTAAGAAAGAGATCTAGATTGCATAATAATATTTATTAACCCTTTCAAGCCACACTTTTCCTTCCTGAAACACATTGATACAACTCTGGTGTACAGAAAAAGGAGACTGTGCTTATGCAGGTTTAGCCCTGCTCAGGGCATTTTCTAAAATTCTGATAAACTCGGTCGGAGATGTTTTTAACAAATAACAAAATTAAGCACATCCAAATAAGAAGAAGTATGATAAAGATTTGAAATCTATATCATGAGAGTGGAGACTGGAGATCTTAAGAAAATTTACTCTGATGAACATGGACATGGAAATCCTCTTTGTACTTCTCAACACATGATACATGAAAAAGGAGGCAGCTAGGCAAGTGAGGACTTGATAACAAATCATGTGCAACAGTGATAAAGCACCCACTTGTCAATGCAGGAGCGGTAAGAGATGCAGCTTCGATCCCTGGGTTGGGAAGATCCCCTGGAGGAGGGCATGACAAAGCACTCCAGTATTCTTGCCTGGAGAATCCCAAGGACAGAGGAGCCTAGCAGCCTACAATCCATAGGGTTGCACAGAGTCAGACACAACTGAAGCGACTTACCACCACCACACCAATGTCCAGGAGTAGAATCAACATACACCTTGGGTAGTGAGAGGTCCATCTGCAGAGGCAATGAAACAGGTTAGGGAGTAGCTGATGAGTTTGCAGTCACAGATGTGTGCAGTTGGGGGATGTTAAGGTAAAATGCCTGTTTGGGATATGTTGTGTTGAGGGTGGGGGTTAGGGAGTTTTTAAGTGAAAAAGAACAGCTATGTTACAAGTTACCAACCAGTATTTTGGATAACCTGTTTTAGTGTATAAAGGAAGTTTCAAATTTACTTTTACGCATGTAGAACCCCTTAATTCCCACCCCCAACAGCAACAACAAAATATTCACATAACATCAAAGCTTCAGAATCATGCCTCTTATACAGGGATAGAGCTCCATCTGCAGAGATAATGAAACAGGTTAGGCAGTAGCTGATGAGTTTGCAGTCACAGATGTTTGCAGTTGGGGGATGTTAAGGTAAAATGCCTCTTTGGGATATGTTGTGTTGAGGGTGGGGGTTAGAAAGGGAGTTTTTAAGTGAAAAAGAACAGCTATGTTACAAGTTATCGACCAATGTTTTTGATCACCTGTTTAAGTGTATGAAGAAAGTTTCAAATTTACTTTTATACATGTAGAAACCCTTAATTCCCACCCCCAACAGCAACAACAAAATATTCACATAACATCAAAGCTTCAGAATCATGCCTCTTATACAGGGCCTTCAAAGATCAGTAGAAAAGCTAGGAGCACGAGCCAGTTTGCAAAGTGAAAGGGCAGAGGTTTGGGAAGGGGTAGGTCAACAAAGATCCGTCTAGTCAAGGCTATGGTTTTTCCAGTAGTCATGTATGAATGTGAGAGTTGGACTATAAAGAAAGCTGAGTGCCAAAGAATTGATGCTTTTGACCTGTGGTGTTGGAGAAGACTCTTGAGAGTCCCTTGGATTGCAAGAAGATCCAACCAGTCCATCCTAAAAGAGATCAGTCCTGAATATTCACTGGGAGGACTAATGCTGAAGCTGGAACTCCAATACTTTGGCCACCTGACATGAAGAACTGACTCATTGGAAAAAACCCTGATGCTGGGAAAGAGTGAGGGCAGGAGGAGAAGGGGACGACAGAGGATGAGATGGCTGGATGGCATCACCGACTCAATGGACATGAGTTTGGGTGGACTCTGGGAGTTGGTGATGGACAGGGAGGCCTGGCATGGTGCGGTTCATGGGGTCACAAAGAGTCGGACATGACTGAGCGACTGAACTGAATTGAGATGGGCCCGGAGTATATTTGGAGGTAGTTGTGGGCCCTCTCAACAGCCAGCTTGCTTTTCCTTTGTGTTTTCACGCCTTCCAAAAGCCGACTTAGGAGCTTGAGATGAAATAGGCCCTGATGGCCTCCAGCCTGACTTGAAATAGTTGAGAGGTGCGAATTGTTATTTTAACCAGCAGATGGCAGCATCTGCCTAGAGATGCACCAACCCGCGGGGCCAGCCTCACTACACCATGCGAGGCGTTTACGGAGCACTAGAGGGCGCTGCGCCCCCACCTCTGGTCAGAGACTGGGCTGGTTCAGAGCATCTCCTGTAGGGAACAGTCTCCCCCAAGCCTCTACCCTCCTTTCCTGTCCCCTACTTACACCTGCTCACAAAGAAAGTTCTGTGGCTGTCTGCTCAGGAGTGACTATTACACACACACACTCANCACTAGAGGGCGCTGCGCCCCCACCTCTGGTCAGAGACTGGGCTGGTTCAGAGCATCTCCTGTAGGGAACAGTCTCCCCCAAGCCTCTACCCTCCTTTCCTGTCCCCTACTTACACCTGCTCACAAAGAAAGTTCTGTGGCTGTCTGCTCAGGAGTGACTATTACACACACACACTCACAATTTCCAACAGGACCAGAAAAGAAAAGAAAGAAAGAATGTGAAGTCACTCAGTTGTGTCCGACTCTGCGACCCCATGGACTGTAACCTAGCAAGCTCCTCCGTCCATGAGATTTTGCAGGCAAGAGTACTGGAGTGGGTTGCCGATTTCTTCTGCAGGGGATCTTCCTGACCCAGGGATCGAACCCAGGTCTCCCGCATTGTAAGCAGACGCTTTACCGTCTGAGCCACCAGGAAAGTCCCAACAGGGCCCGTGAGCCACCCAATCTGATCGTTCGGAGGAAGCTGGCTTGTCTTCTTTTACACTTTGGCAATCACAGAAAGCTCTACATTAAATATCTGTTTCAGTGGTAGGATTTATTAGAGTGCAAGGTCAACCAGTGCACCAGATGGGCAGAAATTGCACCCTAGTAGGAAATAACAGCAAATAAGGAGCTAGACTCACTGGTGCTTCCTTGTTGTGAAGGTATACACGTCTAAAACGTCATTTAATACCTACAGTTTAATTCTGTGAGAGAAGTAACTTAGGAAATAACAGCAAATAAGGAGCTAGACTCACCGGTGCTTCCTTGTTGTGAAGGTATACACGTCTAAAACGTCATTTAATACCTACAGTTTAATTCTGTGAGAGAAGTAACTCTATCCCCACTTTAAACCTTGGGCAGCTGATTCTCAGTTACTTCTTAGTTGTTTCTTAGTTATTTCTGCATCGTCATAAGCTCCCTAGTGGTGGAAAAGAGATTAAACCCCACATTTATCTGATGGCAAACACTCTGTCCTTTCTGCAGACTCTTTCTACTGCTTCTCCCTGCAACACAGGGACGACAAGAAATATTCAGTTCCCTGAAAGGAATTTAGTATCACTTCATTTGTTTTCCCTTTTCCAAATAGAATGCAGGTGAATCAAACAAAGCCTTCTGCCAAGTGCTAAATAGAAACTTTTCTACCAGAGGCATGTTCTCATTCAATGGAATGTAATATAGGATTCTGCTTCACTTGAATTCACAGGAACGTCGCATAATATGCAATTTTCTGTGATCGCAGTCGCATCTGAAAAACCCAATTACCAAAAAAATGTTAAGATGGGGCTAAATGAAAATTGTTCCACTTGCGTCAAGTGTTAATCAGTGAAATCAACTGCATGCTCTCAAGTCAAGGTGAGATGTGAATGAACCCTCATCCGAACATCTTTTTCACACAGGCTGCTGAACACGGCAGAGCTGCCGTAATCTCCACAGTGCATCCATCCAGTAAATCCGTAGGGGCCTAACCTGGCATTAACAAAAGAATAAGGGTCTAAGGGACTTCCCCGGTGGTCCAGTGATTAAGACACCGCACCTCCATTGCAGAGGCACAGGTTTGATCCTTGGTGGGGGAATTAATGTCCTGTATGCCTTTGAGTGGCATCCGGTTCTAAATAATAGATGTAGTAATTCTCTTCTATTCTGCCTTGGTCAGGCCACTCCTGGTGGTGCTAAGTTCTTGTTGCAATATTTTGGCAAGAGGGAAAATGTCAAGGGAGGAGAGATGGAGTGGTCAGGTACTACCCTAGCCGAGACCTTTGCAGGGCTCTCAGCTGTTTCTTAGTCTGTGGGCTGGAGAAAAGATGGTTAAAGAGAGCAGAGAACTCATATTCAATATGCATGCACGCAGGAGATGTTGGGAGCTTGAACTCTCAGTGATCACAGGTAAGCCTGTAAACAGAAGACAGACAAAGAGGCAGAGTGTGTCCCATTTGAGGAGAAACCTTATCGCATGGACCACTGTCCTGGGTGGAATGTGTGGCCGGGTGAGGGCCTTGGTAAGCACCTGCTGAGCTGGCGAGACACGCAAGCAGAAAATCCCCTGCTTGGCACGCGCTGAACCAAAGCTGACAGTGCAGGCAAGACAGGCCCTGTGCTTGCCTTGTCGAGCCTTTGGTTGGATGGGCAACCAGGCGCTGCAGCCTTAGGGTGTGAAATGTACTCGGCAGGATGCCAAGGAGCCCAGCAGAGAAGCACCTGACCCCATCTCAAGGGAGCTGGAAAGAAGCCCCACAGAAGTGTGGTCTAATTTGAGACCTGAATAGTGAATAGGAGTTAGTTGGATAAAGAGAGTGGGAGAGAAAGAAACTTCCTATGGAAATAACCCACCTTCCCCCAAACAAAATTCCTATGACTTCCTGTAGGTACGTGAACCTTTCCGAAACACCTAGAAAAAATATTTTATCTGTTATCTGCTGCTGCCTAATAAACTAGTGTAAAATGTTGTGTCTTGAAACCATGATTATTCTTTTTTTTTTTCTTTAACCTTTTAATTTTGTTTTGGGTTTTCGTTGATTAGCAAACAATGTTGTGATAGTTTCAGGTGAATTGCAAAGGGACTCAGCCATACATATGCATGTGTTCATTCTCCCCCAAAGCCCCCTCCCATCCAGGCTGCCACATAACATCGAGCAGTGTCCCCTGGGCTGTACAGTAGGACCTTGTTGATTGCTCATTTTAAACACTGCACTGTGTACATGCCCATTCCCAACTCCCTAACTACCCCTTCCCCCATTCTTCCCACCAGCAACCATAAGCTGGTTCTCAAAGTCTGCTGCTGTTTTGTCAGTTCATTGGCACCATTCCTTTTCAGATTCCACACATAAGGGGTGTCGTACGATATTGCTCCTCCTCTGTCTGACTCCTTCCTTCAGTGTGGCACTCTCTAGGCCCATCCATGTTGCTGCATGTGGCATTCTCTCGTTCTTTCTAAGGGCTGAGCAATATCCCATCGTATGAATGCACCACATCTTCCTCATCCACTTCTCTGTCGAGGGACATGTAGGTCTCTTCCATGTCCTGGCTGTTGTAAACAGTGCTGCAGTGAATATTGGGGTGCATGCATCTGCTTGCATTGTGTTTTTCTCTGGCTGTATGTCCAGGAGTGGGCTTGCAAGGTCATATGGTAGCTCTATTTCTCATTTTTTTAAGGAACCTCCATACTGTTCTCCATAGTGGCTGTACCAATCTGCATTTCCACCAACAGGCAGGAGGGTTCCCTTCTCTCTACACCCTCTCCAGTATTTGTTGTTTATGGATTTTTTGATGATGGCCTTGTGTGAGGTGATATCTCATTGTCATTTTGATTTGCATTTCCCTAATAATTAGCAATGGCACCCCACTCCAGTACTCTTGCCTGGAAAATCCCATGGATGGAGGAGCCTGGTAGGCTGCAGTCCATGGGTTGCTAAGTCGGACATGACTGAGCAACTTCACTTTCACTTTTCACTTTCATGCATTGGAGAAGGAAATGGCAACCCACTCCAGTGTTCTTGCCTGGAGAATCCCAGGAACGGGGGAGCCTGGTGGGCTGCCGTCTGTGGGGTCGCACAGAGTTGGACACAACTGAAGCATATGCCAAATAATTAGCAATGTCTAACATCTTTTCATGTGCCTACTGGCCACTGGTATGTCTTCTGTTCATTTTTTGAGTGGGAAACCTTGAGTATTTACTCGCTCATGTTTCTGCAGTCTGGGCTGGGCTCAGCTGGGTGGTTCTTCTCTCATCTTCTCTGGGATCCCTCGTGCGGCTTCTGTCACTTTTTGGTTCAGGTGGGGTGGGTGGGCCAGATGGCAGTTGATGTTAGCATTCTCTGGGAGTACTTTGGATCTCCTCAACATGGATTTACAACCTCCAGTAGGAAAGACTGATCGTTTTTTTTTTTTTGCTATGGCGAGCTCAGGCCAGTATTTCCAGACACCAAGAGAGGACATTTCAAGGCATCTTGAGAACTGGGTGGCAGAATTCATATAGCGTCACTTCTACCACATCCTATTGTGCAAAGCAAATTTGAGGCTGAAGCATGAGGAACTAGAATCCTACTTTTGATGCAAAGCATTGCAAGATACTGGGGCCATGCTTTCCCACTGAGCACTGACATGCTGGGCAGACCCAAAGTAGAGTCAGTTAAAAGTGAGTCCAGAAAGGTGAAGTCTGAGCTCAGTCTTTAAGGATAAGCTTTTATTAAGCAGAGCAGAAGTGGGCCGTGCACGGCAGGGAGAGGTTGGAGCACATGCCTGGAGTTCACAGAATGGGGTGCCAGAGTCAGGGGGGCCACTGTGGGGAAGGCACCTCAGGAGGGGTGTATCCTCAGGCCTCAGCAATGCCCCACAATGCACTGGGATGCCTGTGGAGTGGTCCACCAATATCCATCCTATTTGGAGAAGCATCAGATCATGAAGGACCTTGTAGGAGGTCAGCAAGGTAACATTTTCACCAGGAGACCTAGACCATAAGTCTTGTTTGGGCTTCCCTAGTGACTCAGCTGGTAAAGAATCTGCCTGCCATGCAGGGGACCCCAGTTCAATTCTCTGGGTTGGGAACATACCTTGGAGAAGGGATAGGATACCCACTCTAGTATTCATGGGCTTCCCTGCTGGCTCAGAAGGTAAAGGATCTGCCTGCCATGTGGGAGACCTGGGTTCAATCCCTGGGTTGGGAAGATCCCCTGGAGGAGGGCATGGCAATCCACTCCAGTATTCTTGCCTGGAGAATCCTCATGGACAGAGGTGCCTGGCGGGGCTACAGTCTACGGGGTCAGATGCAAAGTGTTGGACACAACCGAGTGACTAAGCGCAAGTGTGAAGCAGCCTCAGAATCGTTTCATTCCTATCGATTTGGTCAGAACTGTAATTACTAGCACGAGCTGCGTCTCCTAGTTTAGTTGTGTCTTTGACTTCTGTTTCCTTGTTTTGGTTGTGTTATCTCACCTGAAGTAGAGGACAGATGCTGTTTTCTTAGCTGGCTGTAAAAGCTCCACTTGGCTTCCTCGTGGACACTGACTGCAAGGACCATTGCGAAAGCATGTGGACTTTAGCACATGAAGAGAGAAGCCATCTAAAGCAACACACACCTAGTTATGGTTGTTTCTCCACAGGATCTGCCCCACCCCTCACCATTTTTCTTTAATAGGTGGAGAGAAAGCATTGCTGAACGGGCAGTGAGACAGGGAGAACTGAATAGCTATCAACTTTTTTAGCAAAGCCAAGAGAGACGTGACTCAGATCACCGAAGGTCATATGATAGCTAAATGATCTAAACCACTGGGGGTGGACTGCAAACAGTTTCCTCACATTTTTGGTTGCACTGTGAGCAGGAACAAAAGCAAGGTTTAAAATTAAAGCGCAAGCTCTCTGTTTTGAGAGAATCCTTCCGTCATTTGGAGGTGCACTGGCAGTCAGCTAGCCTTTATGCTCAGAAAGCCTTGTAAAAATCAAGCAGAGACAAGTTCTAGAAGCAATGGCGGGCACAACAAATGTCTTCCGCTTCCTACACATCTGCCTTTGTTCTTTCCAACCCGAAGGTGCATCTTTTGAAATAGAAACCAAGACTCCAGCCTAAACCAGGACTCCAGACTTTCTTAACAGTTATCAGTTGGAATTTATGTTGTTCGGTCAACCTTCAGGCTGGCAAAAACTTTTCCTTTGTTTTGCTTTGGGGAGAAACAGAGGCTCTTAGAGGTGGCAAGAATAAAAACTTGATGATTCAAGGCATTTTGTGTTAGATTAGCTAGACTCTCTAAAGTGACGTGCCCTGAGCCTCGGGTTGCCTATGTTTTGCTAAGATAGGAAGGATTCCCTCAGGGACAGACAGGCCTGGGGTTAATTATGCTGCAGGGTGAATTCATCCTAAATCTTTTTTTTTTTTTTTTCCTTTCTTTCTTTTTTAACCAACAAAGACAAATTGCCTCATATGTTTTAAAAGGCCCTAAAAAAATTAGGTGAGTGAATCTAACATCCAGCCAACACATGAACCCAGAGTCAGCACGTGGCAGCCTGCCAGTGAGACTCCTCGGTGTTGGTTTGTGTAGACGGGGGTGAGAAGAGGGAGTCATCGCTGGGCATAGCGCTCCAGCGAACTTTCACGTCCCCGTATCTGCGCTGCAGTCTTGCGGGGTGAGGGGGGGTTGCACGTTACCTTCGTGTGTAAGCCAGGAAACTGTGGGCATCAGAATCACGGATGCAAAAGGGCTTGGGTCTCGGCAGCCATTCAGCTCTGAGCCCCAGTTCTGTTTCCACCAGTCATCTGCTGCAAGCTTAACATTGAGCAGATTTTAAAATCTCTCTGACTCTCAGTCTCCTCATCTTTATAATATAATGGAGATAATAATACCGACCTCCCAGGCTTGTGCCAGCAGAGCATCATTCACGTTACACACTCAGACAGAAGACATGCAACTCAAAGGTGTTTCCTCTGTCAAATGGTTGATAAGCAGTGGACCCTGGGATCAAACTGTTTGTGTTCAAACTCCAGATGTGCTGTCTACCAAAGGTCATACATTGAAGAACTGGTTTAACTTTTCTGTGCTACGTTTTTTCATCTGGAAAATGTGGGCGATTATAACAGCCGTCCCAGGGGTTTGCTGTGACGCCTAATGGTAGGGAGAACCTGTAATCAGCACTGGGGTGATGCAGATGGTAGTAGCGATCATCGTTCGGATGATCTGTCCGGGGTCACATAGCGTGTAAGGTCCAGAGCCCGGGTCCAATCGCAGGAATTCTAGCTTTAGCTGTAAGGTTTTGCTAATGTGAGACAGGAGCACAGAATTAAGGGCAAGGAAGGGAAACAATTTGAAATCCCACGGGATGAGGTTTCTGTGGTGGTAGAAAAGCATTGAGCAACTTTCAAGAGACAATGGAAGTGTGGGAGGGCTGGGCTAATGCCTTCCTTATGGGCAGGACGGGACCTCTTGGGCTTTGATTAGGGAGGCTCAGAAATGAGGCCATCCTGCAAGACCTACGCCACCTCTGCAGTCTGTGCACAAACTGTGTTGTTGGCCATGGACTGAGTTGTGGAGCTCTTGGATCTGGGATGTGATCTTGGGCTCAGGTTGGAAGATGGGTCTCTGCTACGGTCAGAGGGAAGCCGTCATTGCTTTATTTTTCCTCCCTTTGTCCCTGACTTCCTCTTGCGGAAAAGTGTCTGGGGGTGGTCATTTATAGCTGCAGCGAGAAAGCGTCTTACCCTGTATCACTCAGTCACTCACTCACTCTCTGTCTCACTCGTGTGTTAGTTGCTCAGTTGTGTTCGCCTCTTTGTGACCCCGTGGACTGTAGCCCGCCAGGCTCCTCTGCCCATGGAATTCTCCCGGTAAAGATGCTAGAGTGGGTTGCCATTTCCATCTCCAGGGGATCTTCCCAACCCAGGGACTGAACTCCAGTCGCTTGCATTGCAAGCAGATTCTTTGCTGTTTGAACCACCAGGGAGCCCTCTGCCTGAAGTCAGATGGCCAATAGAGTAGGTTTCAATGTCGTTACCTGTAAAATTGGTAGTAAGAGTACCTATCCTTTAAGACCGTGTTCAAGACCATCCATATAAGCTAATGTAGATAAAACATTTAGCTCTTATTGATTAGTCATTGACTTTCTACTAATTTTTTAAAATATATATATATATTTTGGTGTGGATCGTTTTAAAAGTCTTCATTGAATTGGCTACAAAATTGCTTCTGTTTTGTGTTTTGGTTTTTTGGCCACAAGGCAGGTGGGAGCTTAGCTCCTCAACCAGAGGCCTGCATCTCCTGCTTTGTAAGGTAAAGTCAGCCACTAGACCGCCAGGGAAGTTCCAGCTTACTGCTCAGTGAAAACTCTGTTAGAAACGCATTACGGATACAGCAGCAAGAACAGACCTGGTCTCTGGTTATCGTCTGAAGGTGCAGGTTTGAGTCCTGACTATTGTTGTGGGTGTTCAGTCGCTGAGTTGTGTCTGACTCTTTGTGACCAAGGACTGCGGCACACAGGCCTCCCTGTCCTTCACTGTCTCCCAGAGTTTACTCAAATTCATATCCACTGAGTTGGTGATGCCATCCACCATCTCATCCTCTGTCGTCCCCTTCGCCTCCTGCCTTCAATCTTTCCCAGCACCAGGGTCTTTTCTAATGAGTTGGCTCTTCGCATCAGGTGGCCAAAGTATTGGAGCTTCAGCTTCAGCGTGAGTCCTTCTAATGAATATTCAGGACTGATTTCCTTCAGGATTGACTGGTTGGATCTCCTTGCAGTCCAAGAGACTCTCAAGAGTCTTCTCTGGCATGACAGTTTGAAAGCATCAGTGCTCAGCCTTCTTTATGGTCCAACTCTCACATCCATACATGACTACTGGAAAAACCATAGTTTTGACTAGATGGACCTTTGTCAGCAAAGTGATGTCTCTGCTTTTTAATACACTGTCTAGGTTTATCATAGCTTTTCTTCCAAGGAGTAAGAGTCTTTTAACTTTGTGGCTGCAGTCACTATCCTCATTAATTTTGAAGCCCAAGAAATAAAGTCTGTCACTATTTCCATCTTTCCCCATCTATTTGCTATGAAGTGATGGGACAAGATACTATGATCTTAGTTTTTTGAATGTTGAGTTTTAAGCCAGCTTTTTCACTCTCCTCTTTTACCTTCATCAAGAGGCTCTTTAGTTCCTCTTTGCTTTCTGCCATTAGAGTTGTATCATCAGCCTCTCTGAGGTTATTGATATTTCTCTCGGCAATCTTGATTCCAGCTTGTGATTCTGACCAGTGTGACCTGTTCCAAGTCACTGTTCTTTTCTGTTTTTTTTTTTTTCCCTCATGTAAAATTAGGATATTGGAAAAGGTCAACATTGAAAGGTTATTTTCTAAGAAACATTAGTCTCATGAGATTGTCCTTAGAATGAAAAGAGGTTTGGTGGACATACAAGATTGAGGAGGTTTATTTTAAAGTCTTTTATTTTGTTTTGGGATGTAGCTGATTAACACTGTTTTGATAGTTTCAGGTGAACAGTGCAGGGACTCAGCCATTCATATACATGTATCTCTTCTCCAACATTTGGGGGAGTCTGTACCCCAAATGAAGTCATCAGTACACTCTGCCATAGTAAAGCCCCTGCAGGGAAGGAGTCCTGTAATAAAGAATCCTGTCGGATTGGAAGTAAACTGAGGTTCCCCCAAGCTACTTGATCACAGGACCCCTCTATATAAAAGCAGATCACTTTCCTGTGGATTATTTTGGGACCTACTGAACTGGGTAATCTCCTAAGAGCCTTATCAACTTTGACCGTCTTTTCCCTCTACCAGCATCACCTACATCTGGTGTTTGTTTCTTGAGTTTCAGCACCAGGTACAAGGGGGATGCTCTCGTTGTTGCTAGAGGTCTCATCTGTCAATCCCAAACCATGTGGCATGGATGACTGACGGGTCTATATTCACACAGAGCTGCCCAGGTAAAATACACATCCATCAGTGCATGTACAAAGATGATGAAAATAGGAAAAAGCTAAAAATGTGTTTCACAGCATTCTATTGCTGCCAGAACTGTTTGGTTTTTATTTAAAAAAAAGAAAAATTATTTGCACTGTTCCCAGGGCAGCCTTTTCTTTTGAATTGTGCCCAGTTTTCTCACCCACATGGAAGGAAAAGCTTGGACCTGGGAGTCTTTCGCTGCTTTCTGAGTAGCTGAGACCAGACCAGCGATGGTCTGGAAACCGGAAGGCTCAGATTCCAATTCTACCATGCCATGAACTGGACCTTGCTTTGGAGCAAGTCACCTGTCCAGTCAAAGCTGGCATCTCTCTGTTTACAAGCCGGAGGGAGCTGAGCTTGATTGGCCCATGGTGTTCTTGCATGAGATGGGGCTTCTTCTAGAGAAGTGGCATCTGAAGGCAACTTTGGGGTCCAGTTTGTCCCGTCTGATCCTGTGTGGACTGCAATAACCTCCCTGCACCAATAAGGAATAGCAGGGAATAGGAGCAGCTCGAGTCCCTCTGGCCCTGTTATTTATTTTTTATTTTAGAGTTTAAATGGAAGAATAGCTGATTCTCAGGTGAATCAGGTGTACAGCAAGGTGAACCAGGTAGAAGATACATGCCGTGTGCTCTGTCGCTTCAGTCGTGTCTGACTCTCTGTGACCCCGAGGACTGCAGCCCTTCAGGCTCCTCTGTCCATGGGATGTTTCTGGCAAGAATACTGGAGTGGTTTGTCATGCCCTTCTCTGGGGGATCTTCCCAACCCAGGGATGGAACCTGCGTCTCCTGTGTCTCCTGCATTGCAGGCAGATTCTTTACCACTGAGCCACCAGGGATGCCCATACAGATATATACACACTTTTTAAAAGATTTTTTTCCCAATGTAGGTCATTCCTCCAGCTCTTTGAAAAGGGGCTTCACTTCGCCCACCTTGTGTCAATGCCGGCATGATCATATTCTTGGGGAAAATGTCTTTTCTATTAGGACAGCCTGTGTCCACTAGATCAATGGCCCAGATGGTAGTAGGGCTTTGGGTGGTTCTTCTGCGTTTTTATATTGTAACAAAAGAAATCCTAATGCAAACCCTAATTTAAGTTATGGGAAGGATTTTGTTTAATCCACAAAAGCAATGAGAACCAGACCTGGGCCTGCAAGGAGGGCCAGACACAAAGGCTTAGGTTAAGGCAGGGGGGTCAGCTTCAGTTCTGAGGTTAAAGATTGCTCTCTTTTGTGGCTCAGGCAGGCTCTTGACATCACTTAGGCATAACTGACTCGGGGGGGACTGAATCCTGTGAATGTGCACGCTGGCTTCTGTTTCCCCTAAACGGTGCTTTCAAACAGTGAGCTCAAATTCCCTGCACTACAGCACAGAGCTCCTCTCCCCACAAAAGGCCTGAAGTGTTGATTCTGAGGTTGATTGGTCGACACGCTGGAAAAGAACCTGATCCTGGGAAAGACGGAAGGCAGGAGGAGAAGCGGGCAGCAGAGGGTGAGATGGCTGGATGGCATCACCGCCTCCATGGACATGAATCTGAGCAAACCTCGGGAGATGGTGGCGGATGGGGGAGCCTGGCGTGCTGCAGTCCATGGGGTCGCAAGGAGTCGGACACGACTGAGCCACTGGAAAACAGCAACAACTGTGTCCCTCTCCCGCCTCCACTGGCAGTCAGCTGACTAAGCGCTGGTTGGGGCTTGTCTGGATCACCGCAGTGACTTCCGGTGGTGGTGGGGTCTTCATGCACTTGCCGGTGGAGGAGCATCAGAGATCTGGGCTGCCTCTGGGTGGTTGGTGACTTCACCACCCAGGAACCGTGGACCAGACCCTTAACCCCTCCTGGCCCTGCTCACTGTCCTTTCCTGGGCAGCGGGTACAGAACCCCTGCCGTGAGCCCCCCATGGATGGGACAGCTCTGCTGGGCCTCCTCTCCCCCCATTCTGCTCTATAATATCTGTGGAGCCTCGTGACTTTGTCTCACTCCACCTTGCTCTCTGGCATCTTGGAGACGTGGCAAGAGCCTCCCCATCTTCTGACAACATCTTTCCTCTCTTGCTTCCTGAAATGTACTCTTTCTTCCAGGCGCAAATCAGGTATTTTCACCCTAGGTAGTTTTTCCTGATGTTCCAGACTAGGTTTCCGTCCTCTGTGTCCCCCTTGGACACGCCGTATTTACATCTCTCATAGCACTTAGGAAACCCCAAGTTTCCACCCCCAAGATGCCCATAGACCTGTGATTTTTCTACAGTCATTTCCAGGATTCATTCTCCTTAGGATAGTTAATGTTAGTCTTGAAATGGCAACCCACTCCAGTATTCTTGCCTGGAAAATTCCATGGACAGGGGAACCTGGCGGGCTACAAGCCATGGGGTCGCAAGGAGTTGGACACGACTGAACTCTCACACATGCATATTATAGTTGGTGAATGGACGTGGTGAAGAATGCATCTTGTTTTTAAAAGTTGTATTATATTTTTTAACACCAAAAACACTTTGTATTGGGGTAGAGCCGATTAACAATGTTGTGAGAGCTGCAGGGGAACAGTGAAGGGACTCAGCTGTAAAATAAGAATACGTCTTGTTTTTATAGACCAGGGGTGGAGAAGTTCTTTCTAGTGAGTGAAGGAAAAAGTCTTGGACTCTCATGAGCCGGGATAATTCACATATCCTACTTCATTTCACCTCTTCATTCTGATGATGTAGACGGTAACAATGTACTGTTTTCGGTGGTATTATTATTGGAGTATAGTTGCTTTGCAATCTTGGGTTCGTTTCTGCTGTACAGCAAGTGAGCCAGCGACGTGCGCACACACATCCCTTCCCCAGCAGCCCTCCCCGAGAGCTGTCCGACGAGCACCGACCTCGGCTCCCAGTGCTGCCCTGCAGGCTCCACCAGCGACCCCTTTCACACACGCTGGTGCAGACAGGCCAGACCTGACCTCCCAACTGTGTAATCTGAAAGAGGGAAAAATGGAGTCCCAGAGAGTTTAACTGATGCTGTCAGTTGGATCCTTTGGGAAGGAGACACTGAGATGGAGTTAGTGGTGCAAGTGGTTTTGTGTGTGTGTGTGTGTGTGTGTGTGTGTGTGTGTGTGTTTATGTGTATGGTCTGGGGGGTGGTGCAGGGGCTTTGATGAAGTATGGGCCAATTCACCAGGGGGCCGTAGAGCAATGATTGGCCATTAGGGATGTCCCACGTTGAGCAGAAACGGTGCCCCCCCAGCCGCCCCACTGTGCTCAGAGGTTGATGTGAGGAATTAGGGTCATCCTGCTGAACGTTCTCTCCCATCTGTGCTCCTGCCATGTTGAACCCAGATGTCTGAACAAAGCCACAATTTGCAACTGGGTCATTCTGACTTTAAAGTCCATTTTTTTTTTTTTTTTTTTACTACACTATACTCCTGAAATTTAAGGGGCCTCTTATTACATATTCTGAAACAAAGTTTAAAAAATCTATTGGTTGACCAGCATCCGCACAATACCAGCAACAAACAGGACTCTCGAGTTTAAGTGCCCATGTAAAACAAGAGACAGGGTGGCCTGCTGTTCACAGTCTTGCTTCCCCTGCTGTGGTTCTTCTGTCTTGAAACTGAGTCTTGGCAGGACCTACAGGGATCGTATAATACACTGAATGGTTAAAAGCTGTTAAAACTCCAGATGATTGAACTGACTGATTAAGCAACTGTACGGACATCCAAAGCACTTAGCAGGCCTCTCTTGATGGCCAAGTGTTGTAACCCTGGGCGGGAAAGGCAGGGGACTAAACAAAAGCTGGGATGCTTCCTGTGCTTCCCCTACCAGGGCTTGTCCGCGCCAAGCCCTGATTAACCATGACCTCATCTTCATCACAGGCATCCTGGGACTGCACCCTCCCTGCTGCCTCTTTGCAGGCCCACGAGGGCCATCAGAGTGAGGGGCACGCGAGCTGTTACAGCGTGAGCTCTCGGGAGCACTCAGAAAACCACACATTGATGCAAAGCCTCATCTTTCAATCCAGTGCTTCAAAACAGCTGCAGAGTTAGACGTGGACTTAGAGTGAAATGGGTTCTGCTTTTCCTCAGAGGGTTCTATTGCTCAGTCTGGGGAAGTCAGGTCTAGAAAGAGTAGGCATGGCAAAGTCTCCATCACTCTGCTTCTCAGACCCCAACCTAGAGTTACTGATTATTACTTTTATTACTGATCTGTTTCAGCTCATCTCAGGCTTCCCAGGTGGACTTAGTGGTAAAGAACCCGCCTGCCAAAGCAGGAGACATAAGGGATGTGGGTTGGATCCCAAGGTCAAGAAGATCCCCTGGAAGAGAGCATGGCAACCCACTCCAGAATTCTTGCCTGGAGAATCCCCAGGAACAGAGGAGCCTGGCAGGCTACACTCCATAGGGTCGCAAAGAGTCAGACATGACTGAAGCGACTTAGCATGCACACACACAAGAGAAGGAGCAGGCTAACGGCAGGTCCTAGTCTTGAACATCATCCAAGTCTACACTGATCTTAAGAGTTCTAGTCCCCAGGTCACCAGTTGTTCAGTGGGAGAGACAAGGCTAAATCCCAGCCCAGTAGTCCACTAGAATTGGACTCTTCAAATAGGGAGTCAGAGCTCTTCAAAACATGTTGGCAGCTGACTCAACTGGTAGTGAGCTTCCCATCACTGGAGGTAATAAAACAGATATAAGGAGGTTATCAACAAAATAGACTATAGATGAGAGTTGTGAAGAGGGAAGGAGGTGGGAATCTGTAAGTTTGCTTGCAACTCCTCTGGAAGCCAAACTCATAAAATCCAGTAGGAAAAAGTCATCGCAATAATTCAAGACTAATACCATATCTGCTATCACCTTTCTTCAGTTCATGCTCTGGTGCCTAGGCATTTATTTATTTTTTTCTTTTCATCATCTTTTGGCTATACTGCACAGCATGTGGGATCTTAGTTCCTTAACCAGGGATGGAACCCACATGCCCTGCATTTAAAGTGCAGTCTTTTTAAAAAAATTTTTATTGGGGTGTAGTGGATTTACAGGGTTGTAATAGTTTCCCTAGTGGCTCAGTTGGTAAAGAATCTGCCTGCAATGTGGGAGACCTGGGTTCAATTCCTGGGTTGGGAAGATCCCCTGGAGGAGGGCATGGCAACCCGCTCCAGTATTCTTGCTTGGAGAATCCCATGGACAGAGGAGCCCACGGGCTGCAGTCCACGGGGTCGTAAAGAGTCAGACACGACTGAGCAAGTAAGCAGAATGGTTTCAGGTGTACAGAAAAGTGATTCAGTTATGCAGACACATATATCCACTCTTAAGATTCTTTTCCCATTACAGAGTATTGAGTACAGTTCTCTCTGCTCTACAGCAGACACTTATTTATTTACTTACGGCTGTGCTGGGTCTTCATTGCTACACAAACTCTCCTCCAGTTGCAATGCACAGGCTTCTCATTGCGGTGGCTCTTGAGCTGTGGACCACGGGCTTAGTTGCCCTGAGGCATGTGAGATCTTCCCAGAACAGGGGTCGAGCTGGTGTCCCTGGCCTTGCAAGGGTGACTCTTTACCACTGGGCCACCAGGGAAGTCCCTAGGCATTTACTTTCTAACTCACAAATCCAGTTGCATCACTTCATTGCTAAAAATCAACAACAGTTCCCTCTTAAATTTCCCTGTGCTACACCCCGACTATAAAATCTTTCCAATCAGATCATCCCCTTCACTTTTGGATTCCATCCTTCACCATTCCCCGTCTTATCTGAGAGCATGACACAAACTTGGATGCCACCTAAATGAACTGTCTATTACAGTGAAGCAAATTACACCCAAATAAAGTGCCTCTCAGCAATAAACATGTATTATCTCATAGGAATTCAGAAGTGGTCAGCAGTGTGGTTCTGGTTTGAGATCTCTCATGAGGTTGTGGGAAAGAGGTCAGGCCGTCTCAGTAATCTGAAGGCTGCGCTGGGGAATCAGCCTCTCAGATGGCTCTCTCACATGGTTTGGGTTATTAAGAGGAACCTCAGTCTCTTCATGGGGTCTTCTCTATGGGCTGCTTGAGCATCCTTACAACATGGTTACAGACTTCCCTCAGAGTGGGATCTCCAGGAGGGACCAAGACAGACGAGACCATAGTTCACGTGGTCGTGGAAACAGGGCTTCTCTGGTGGCTCAGCAGCAAAGAACCTGCCTGCCGATTCAGGAGACGGAGGTTTGAACCCAGGGTTGGGAAGATTCCCCTGGAGAAGGAAATGGCAACCCACTCCAGTATTCTTGCCTGGAGAACCCCAGGGACAGAGGAATCTGGCGATGTACAGTCCATGGGGTTGCAAAAGAGCTGGACGTGACTTAGTCATTAAACAACATAACAACAAGCCTTGGAAACACGCACCATTTTGGCAATAACTTATAGGCTATGCAGGTTGCCTTTTCTTGGTGGAGCGGGAGCTACAGAAGGGTACAAACACCAGGAGGCAGGGCACTGGGAGCTTTGCTGGAGGTGCCCACAGCGCTGACACGCTGGGCCTCTCAGCTTACTTCCTTGGCCTCTTCTCCATCTATTTCTCTTCCAGCCATCCTTCTGGAAAGATCTCAGATCTCATCACCTTCGTGGACTCTTCTCTGAATCCATTAAACAAAACCCCCAATTTTTCTTTTCTGTTTTCCCATAACTTCTGTGTTATCTCTTATAAAAAGATGCATTTTGTTGTAAAGTATTGTTTTATCTCTCCACCAAGAGATATATAAAAGATAGAACCAAAAGGTATGTAAAAGAAAGGACCATTTCTTATCTTGTGTTTCTAATATTGACTTACATTTTGGTAAGTAATGGATATTTATGGAATATGTCAATGAATTTGTAGTGTTTTCTTCATCTTATTATCTCTAACTTACTTTTGGGGGACAAAATTAATACTAATGAAGGAAAGTACAAAATAGCACCTCAGTTCAGTTCAGTTGCTCTGTCGTGTCCGACTCTTTGTGACCCCATGAATCGCAGCACGCCAGGCCTCCCTGTCCATCACCAACTCCCGGAGTTCACTTTCCTCTTCACTTTCTGCCATAAGGGTGGTGTCATCTGCATATCTGAGGTTATTGATATCTCTCCTGGCAATCTTGATTCCAGCTTGTGCTTCTTCCAGACCAGAGTTTCTCATGATGTACTCTGCATATAAGTTCAATAAGCAGGGTGACAATATACAGCCTTGACGTACTCCATTTCCTATTTGGAACCAGTCTGTTGTTCCATGTCCAGGTCTAACTGTTGCTTCCTGACCTGCACATAGGTTTCTCAAGCGGGAGGTCAGGTGGTCTGGTATTCCCATCTCTTTCAGAATTTTCCACAGTTTGTTGTAATCCATTCAGTCAAAGGCTTTGGCATAGTCAATAAAGCAGAAAAAGATGTTTTTTCTGTAACTCTCTTGCTTTTTCCATGATCCAGCAGATGTTGGCAATTTGATCTCTGGTTCCTCTGCCTTTTCTAAAACCAGCTTGAACATCTGGAAGTTCACAGTTCATGTATTGCTGAAGCCTGGCTCGGAGAATTTTGAGCATTTATTAATGTCTGTTTAATTCAGGGAATTAAGACAATAAATATTTAGAACTCTTTCTTAAAGTAGTGAAACTCAGGGCTTCAGAATCCTCAGTCACTGGAATATTGGATTCCATTACTTATAGTTGAGAATTAGACTGAATTTATTTTCAGAGGCAGCAGAACACTTAGGAAGCATGTTGGACGGCAAGTCAGGTAAACCAGTTGCTATTCTCTGGTTTTTCAGTGACAGTTGCTCCATGTGTAGATGTATTTTTGATGTTTTTGTGTGGGGAGGTGAACTCTGTCTCCACCAACTTTGCCACCTTGATCTCTTTTCACCAGGTCAAATTTGTTGTGTTTCTCTACTGTCAACAAACTATCTGAAAAAGAAATTTAAAAAAACAATTCTACTCACAATACTGTCAAAAGCAATGGAACACCTCAGTCAGTTCAGTTCAGTCAGTCAATCGTGTCTAACTCTTTGCAACCCCATGGACTGCAGCACGCCAGGCCTCCCTGTCCATCACCAACTCCTGGAGCTTATCCAAACTCATGTCCATTGAGTTGGTGAGGCCATCCAACCATCTCATCCTCTGTTGTCCCCTTCACCTCCTGCCTTCAATCTTTCCCAGCATCAGGGTCTTTTCTAATGAGTCAGTTCTTCACATCAGGTGGCCAAAGTATAGGAGTTTCAGATTCAATATCAGTCCTTCCAAAGAACACCCAGGGCTGATTTCCTTTAGGATGGACTAGTTGGATCTCCTTGCAGTCCAAGGGACTCTCAAGAGTCTTCTCCAACACCACAGTTCAAAAGCATCAGTTCTTCAGCGCTCAGCTTTCTTTATACTCCAACTCTCACATCCATACATGACCACTGGAAAAACCATAGCTTTGACTAGATGGACCTTGGCATCTCTGCTTTTTAATATGCTGTCTAGGTTAGTCATAACTTTTCTTCCAAGGAGCAAAGGTCTTTTAATTTCATGGCTGCAGTCACCATCTGCAGTGATTTTAGAGTCCAAGAAAATGAAGTCTATCATGGTTTCCATTGTTTCCCCGTCTGTTTGCTATGAAGTGGTGGGACCAGATGCCATGATCTCAGTTATCTGAATGTTGAGCTTTAAGACAACTTTTTCATTCTCCTCTTTCACTTTCATCAAGAGGCTCTCTAGTTCTTCACTTTCTTCCATAATAGTGGTGTCATCTGCATATCTGAGGTTACTGATATTTCTCCCGGCAATCTTGATTCCAGCTTGTGCTTCATCCAGCCCAGCGTTTCTCATGATGTACTCTGTATATAAGTTAATTAAGCAGGGTGACAATATACAGACTTGACATACTTCTTTCACAATTTGGAACCAGTCTGTTGTTCCATGTCCAGTTCTAAGTGTTGCTTCTTGACCTGCATACAGTGATCAAGACCATCCCCCAAAAAAAGAAATGCAAAAAGGCAAAATGGTTCCCTGAGGAGGTCTTACAAATAGCTGTGAAAAGAAGAGAAGCAACAGGCAAAGGAGGAAAGGAAAGATATACCCATCTGAAGGCAGAGTTCCAAAGAATAGCAAGGAGAGATAAGAAAGCCTTCCTCAGTGATCAATGCAAAGAAATAGAGGAAAACAACAGAATGGGAAAGACTAAAGATCTCTTCAAGAAAATTAGAGCTACCAAGGGAAGTTTTCCTGCAAAGATGGGCTCAATAAAGGACAGAAATGGTATGGACCTAACAGAAGCAGAAGATATTAAGAAGAGGTGGCAAGAATACACAGAAGAACTGTACAGAAAAGATCTTCACGACCAAGATAATCACGATGGTGTGATCACTCACCTAGAGCCAGACATCCTGGAATGTGAAGTCAAGTGGGCCTTAGGAAGCATCACTATGAACAAAGCTAGTGGAGGTGAATAAAATACTTAGGAATAAATTAAACCAAGGATGTAAAAGACCTGTGTATTGAAAACTGTAAGACATTGATCAAAGAAACTGAAGATACAAATAGCAAGATACCCCATGTTCATGGATTGGAAGAATTAATATTGTTAAACATGTTTATGCTACACAGAGTAATCTATGGATTCATTGCAATCCCTATCCAAACTCCAATGGCATGTTTTCCCCTACAGAAATATAAAAAAAAATTTAATATTCATATGGAACCAAAGCCCCCCAAAGAGTCAAACCAATCTTTAGAAAAAAAGCACAAAGCTGGAGTCACCAGTTTCTGACTTTAAAGTTTATCACAAACTACAGTCATCTCAGTTGATTCCTGTTCAAGTTTGTTGCTTCTTCCTTTTGCCTCCTCAGATTTGCTTCTTAGCCCCTCTAGCAAATTGCTTTTCATTTTGGTTAATGGACTTTTAACATTCCAGAATTTGATTCTTTTTTGGTAATGTCTATAGCTTTATTGACATTCTCTATTTGGAAATCGTTCTCTTAACCATCACTCTTACGGTTTTCTTTAGTTCTTTAGGCATAATCTTCTTTGATTTTTTAAAAATATTTGAAATAGCTAATTTAAAGCTTTTGTTTACTAAAGCGAATATCTGCGTTTCTTCACAGCAGGGAAAGAAAGGAAAAGAAAAGAAAGTTATTCCTTGGCTATTAGCTTCTTCCTGCTTGTCTCTCCTTGACAATGTGCCTGTTTGTGTTTACTCTCAAGATTGTCAGGCAACTGATTTTCCTATTTCATCCAAAATTTGTCTGATTGAGAGTTAGTCTTGAGGAGACATAACATCATCTTATAAGTGGAAACCATAGGGCAATTTTAAAACAAATCTTATTATTGGCTTTAAAACAAACAAACAAACAAACAAAAACACACTCCTCTCTATTCTTCCCAGGTGGCGCTAGTGGTAAAGGACCCACCTGCCAGTGCTCAAGACATGAGAGGCAAGTTCGATCCTTGGGTTGGGAAGATCCCCTGGTGGAGGGCATGGCAACCCACTCCAGTGTCCTTGCCTGCAGAATCCCATGGACAGAGGAGCCTGGCGGGCTACAGTCCATAGGGTCGCAAGGAGTCAGACACGACTGAAGCGATTTAGCATGCACGCGCCTCTCTTTCCTAAGTGGAAAGATTTTTATTACCTGAAACAGACTTGTATTCTAAACCCAAGTATTATCATGTTTTGCTCTGTGACCTTAAGAGAATTATTTACCTTTATCGAACCTCAATTTCCTCATCCTTAAAAGGGAGGAAGTGATAATAAGGGATTTGCTGTGAAAATTAAAGGAGAGAATGCAGATACAGAGCCTGGGACAATATCTGGCACATGGTTGGGGCTTGGTAATTATCAACCCACTTTTCCCTGGGCAACAGTAAAGGCTTTGGAAAGGAACTGAGCTGGTTGGTGATGATTATCTGGCTACTGCATTTGAAGGCTGTAAAACCAACATCTGAGTTGATAAGATTAAATCGATCACTGCTAAATCTCCCTGCCACTTGGTACCAGGGAAACTGAGACACCTAACTCCTGAACGCCATCTTCCAAAAAGCAGGTTTTCACAGGGTAACTCTGAGAGACGCTTTGTGCTGGGAAACAATACCCAGAGTGTGCCTTCCACACAGACAGTACGGTAAAGGGACACAGTAATCTGCCCCCAAATCCTATTTCATGTCTTCCGGACCTTGCAGAGGGGAGCTGGGTGGAAACAATTGATCCATTGAGAATTGCAGGCTCACCTCCAACTCGGCTCTCTACCTGGGTGAGTGGATTTGGATGGGGAACAAGTGCTTTGGCTTCAGCCAAAGGTGGTTTTCTGCCCCTTGGCTAAGGCTGGCCGCGGTTCAGTGACGAGATCTCGTTAGCAAGGCTGCTGCTGGAGAAGATGTTAGCAGTGCCCACCCGGTCAGGATTTAATTAATAATCACACAGGAACTGACTTCCTCCCACGCTGGGAGAAGGAGGAGGTGGGCAGCCGGCCATCCGCAGGCTGCCAGCTCTCAGCACTTGAGGGCCTCAGCTGTGCCCTTGTGCCAGGAGGCGGGCTGCTGAGGGTCAAACGACCCTGGGCCTTGCGAAATCTCAGTCATGAATAACTGTGGTTCTCAGGTTGTTTCCTGGAGAGCTTCAAAAACCATAAACCTGTCCTTTACCCTTCAAATCTCCTTTGCTCTGGCAAGAGCATCTGTACCCTTCTTTATACTGATTCTTTTTCTTTTCTTAAATTTTACTGAAATATAGTTGATTTATAACGTGTTAATTTCTGCTGTATAGCAAAGTAGTTCAGATACATAGATACATATTCTTTTTTTAAATATCCCTTTCCATAATGGTTTATCACCAAATACTGAATATAGTTCCCTGGGCTTTCAGTTGCCGTTTAGCCGCTAAGTCGTGTCCGATTCTTTGTGGCCCCGTGGACTGTGTACTCAGCTTGGCTCCTCTGTCCATGGGATCCTCCTGGCAAGGGTACTGGAGTGGGTTGCCATGTCTTCTTTTTCTTGATTGTCATTTGTTTAGGTACCAATTTGTTGAGTATAAGGCTTCCCTGGTGGCTCAGAGGTTAAAGCGTCTGCCTGCAATGCGGGAGACCCGGGTTCGATCCCTGGGTGGGGAAGATCCCCTGGAGAAGGAAGTGGCACCCCACTCCAGTACTCTTGCCTGGAGAATCCCATGGTCGGAGGAGCCTGGTAGGCTACAGTCCACGGGGTCGCAGAGAGTCGGACATGACTGAGCAGCTTCACTTTGTTGAGTATTATGGTCCAGACACTCCCATTTGTACTGTGAGAGTATTGAGGGCACAATACTTAACTGAGCATTCAAACAGTTCTAGTTGCTATAGTTACTCCTGATTAGGTCAGTCACCAGTGAACAAATGGACATATGGGTTGAGAGTCTGTGCAGGGTTGAACTGGGCAGTAACTTCCCAGTGGTTTTCTGTACTGGCAGGCAAGGTGGGTGCGGATTGTGACAGTATGATCTTAAAAGCAAGAATGCAGGTGCTGGCTTTGGGAATAAACTCCCACCACAGATTGGTGTGGAAGAAACGACTCAGGATCTCAAGTACTGGCTACAGCAGCATGTGGTCTCTGCTGCAGCTCCCTAACCCTAACCCTGACCCCTGACCCTAACCCTAACCCTGATCCCGACCCCGACCCCGACCCGAACCTGAACCCTAACCCTAACCCTAACCCTAACCCTATGCCTCTTTTGCTGAGCACTCATCCTGGTTGTAATTTTTTGGGTTGGTCTGTGGGATGCCTTGGTTAATAGCTGTCCTCACCCATGAATATAAACCCAAAGAAAGCAGAACTCTGTTTCTCTTCAAGCTTGCAGGATCCAGTACAAGTGGTGCCAACTTTCATTGAATACATGATTCAATGCCTATTCCTAGATATTGAAATGAAAGCACAAAAGAAATCAAGTGATGCTGCCAGTAAGCAGATGGGTACTCAGGGAATTTAAGATTTGAATTTGAGGTGTGTGTGAATGTAAATTCTTTGCTCTTAATCAACATAAGGGTGTCCTTGTGAATATAATGCCTTTGTACAAAATGTCTGTGAGCCTTGGCTCTTATGAAAAACTAGAAGAGTTAATAACAATTATCTTACATTGTTGTTTTAAGATTCAGATAACTCTAGAAATTGAGATTAATATATGGAGAATACCGAGCACGCCCCTTGCACGCAGCAGCTGCACGTTAATGTTAGTTACTATCATCTTCATCATTGCCTCTCCCTGCTGTTCCCACTTGATCATCTTATTACATCGTTGTTTTTGGTTTTCCAAGTAGGCCCTAGGAAAATTTTATGAAAATAAGCAAAACATTTACTTTTCATCAATCACTCTTAACACATTATGGACCAGAGACGTATTACGGCTACAGGCATTAACTTCTGCAAAAATCCTCCAGTCAGTAATGTGTTAAAACATTTTAAAAGATCTGTTTCATGGAAAACACATGATATGAAAGAATACTGTGTCCAAAATACCTTCCCTCGGGTATACCTCTTTTTCTCTTTCAATGTGTGGGATAGAAGGGAGTAACATAAAATTCATTTTTTTTCTTCCTTCCACTCTCTCCAACTCCAGCCTTATCATAATTCCAGGGGGAATGGCTGGAAGTGCCAGATGTAGCCACGCCTGCCAGACTCTTAGAGAGTAGATTGAATGAGTGAGGCAAGATGCCATGGGCAGTATCCATCTCCCTGTTTCTACAACCAGATTTCAGAACTTTAAAAACAATATTTACTTATTTGGCTGTGCCAGGTCTTAGTTGCTACATGTGGGATCTAGTTCCCTGACCAGGGGTCGAACCCGGGCCCCTGCATTGGGAGTGTGGAGTCTCAGCCAGGGGACCACCAGCGAAACCCCAGATTTCAGAACTTCAACAATGCTTCCCACCTTACTCTTGTCCAGCAGAAACAGACTAGCTCCTTATAGGTCCTTATCCTTGAGTGACATCCCAATAAAAATGAAGCGCTGACTTCCAGTCTGCTTAATTTCCTCACACAATCCAAGCAGGGACAGAGGGGGTTATCTATGGTTACTTCAGTTCTATGTTTATCAACAGGTCAAACACCCTTTCACCATATATGTCCATTTTAAACATATAAAGAAAAGAAAACAAACACCTGGAGGGTGAAGGGTGAAGAGGCAAGAGACTGTGTCTGTCCTGTTCCCCCATATATCATCCACTCAAGAAATGGTAGGTAAAGACAATACCACGCTAAACAAAGAAAAATCCCCTACCCTCATGGACCTTCCATTCTAATTGTGTCTTCAGTACCAAGGACAGTGGCTGAAAATTCCTGTTCTCTGGTTGAATGAAATAGCAGATGCGTGAATGTAGTTGCCCCTTGTGTACACAAAATTTGTTTGGGGTACTCTTGAACCAGGTAAATGGGGGTGTGAACAGTACAGAAGAGTTAGTGCTACATAGCAAAGTTCCTAGGTGATCATAGGGGTGATTAAAGACAGTCCTCAATTCAAGCATATCATTATTCAAACAGATTTTTATATCTCAACAAAGAGGTATAATCTACATGCCATGAAAATCCACCCATTTAAAGTATCCTATATAATGTATTTTAATGTATTTATAATACAAAGTTTTGTCACCTTCAACACCCTTCCTAATTTATGGCTCAAAGCAAAGTCCCTGAAGATAGCAGCCTTGGGAAAGGTAAGGGGTCAGATATTTTAAAGAACTGGATCTTTCATGAGGTCACCTTTGCCCTGTGTAGAGAAAGTATGACAACATTTTTATGCTTCTTATTGTCCCAGAGTATTTCTTTTGAGGAAGGGGAACTTAAGTTAATATCATATGAACTTGGCAGTGTTTATTAGGCTTCTATTTGAAACACTACTCATTAGAATGACTTCTTCCCAGGTGGTGCTAGTGGTAAAGAACCCACCTGCCAAAGCAGACAAGATAAGAGACGGGGGTTCCATCCCTGGGCTGGGAAGATCCCCTGAGGAGGGCATGGCAACCCACTCCAGTATTCTTGCCTGGAGAATCCCCTGGAGAGAGGAGCCTGGAGGGCTACCGTCCATAACGTCGCCAAGAGTCAGACACAACTGAGTGACTTAGCACAGCACAGCCCTCATTAAAATTCTCTGATGTCTCCAGAGTAACTGTCGATAAAAGCATTTGCTTACCAAGTGAAAAATCAAATATAATACAGTTAAGAGAATACTTGCCTGAAAATGATCATATCTGACTTTACACTTGGACTTCACTAGGTAATTTTAGGAAAGACCCTGAATTATTTGGGTCTCAGTATCTACATTTGTGAGGGAGAGAGAATGAAATGATAACTACTTTCTCTTCCAGGTCATAACTTTTATACATTTATTTGAAAGCAGAGTACTCTGCTTAAATATAATTGGGTGATTTTATTATTTTAGAAGGACCCACATTCACATGATCCTGATTCGCATTATGTGATATTGGCAACAATACAGGGAAAACAAGCATTTTCAAAAGTTGAGTGGGGTAAATGTAAAAGTGAAGAAGTTTTTTAAAAAAATCTTAGGACTCTATGTCTTTGGACTATCACCAGCTTGCTTCACAAACGAACGTGTCATATTTTTTAAGAACCAGTCCCTTTGGGTAAAGAACAGGATCTGTTTCCATGCGCAGACCTTGAAAAGCAGTAAATGCTCAATAAATGCTTGTTGAAGAATGAATATATTTTAGATAGCAAAAATACAGGAAATAATGTTAGTTTAGGCAGAGCGAACTACATAAGAGGGTCCATATGATCGCATGTTAGAGACTTAGTGTGACCACAAATGCTAACTCCCTCGACAGTCTGAGAAGCTTGCCTCCTCACCAGACTTCTCTGCTTGTAATAAAAGCTCTGCATCGTGTGGGCATCGTAACAAAGGTATTTACTGAATACAATTATTCTTTTACTGCTTAAAAAAATGCCAATATATAAATAGACGTTCATTTTAAATAACTGGAACTAATCTTAAAAACCCTTAATTTAATAAAATTAGTCATTAAACCAGAGAAATCAGAGGCCCAGAACAGCACAAACCATGGAATTAACCTGTTTATTCTCAAGCATAGCCCCAAAGCATCTTCCAGCAGGTCTTCCCTATATTACAAAAGATGTTTCTTTTGTCTTCCGTTGGACAAAGCTGAAGCTTCTCCTATTTTCACTCAGTCGAGTCAGCCAGTAGATTTCTGGCAAACTGTCAGGAAGTGACAGTTGGCCTAATTCATAAAAATGATTGATTTACCTTCTGGCACCAATGACCGGGCAGGAAGCAGGAGGGAAGGCTTCCTTCTCCTTGAGTCTGGCTCTCAGGAGCACCCCTGTCTCCACGCACTGTGGGTTTCTAAAGTCACACACAGGGAGGCCTGGGAGTGATTGCCAAGAGACACTTGCCATTGGGGACTCAACGGCTTCTTTGAGGCACCCTCCCACCCATTTTTCAGAAAATAAAGGGCAGTACCCTAGCTCTTGCATAAGGGTGCTTGGCTGAGAGAAATGGCCGATTTCCCTCAATCATGGTGTTCCGTTGCCCTCTGAACCCCTCTGTAGACTACTGACATGCTCAGGAACGGGAAGAGCAAGGAGGCGGGCAAGGACCTTGTCCCTTCCTGTAAATCCTTTTCTTTCTCCCTTTTTCTCCTTCTCTGTGCTGGGTCTGAGTCGAGGCATACGAACTTTCACTTGTGGCATGCTAGCTCTGAGTTGCGGGCTTCGCCGGTGGCTCAGATGGTAAAGATTCTGCCTGCAATGCAGAAGACCTGGGTTCGATCCCTGGGTTGGGAAGATCCCCTGCAGAAGGGAACAGCTCCCCACTCCAGTATTATGGCCTGGAGAATTCCATGGACAGAGGAGCCTGGTGGGCTACAATCCATGAGGTCGCAGAGTCGGACACGACTGAGTGACACACACACACACACACACACACACACACCAGATCTAGTTCCCCGACACACACACACACACACCCCAGATCTAGTTCCCCCCACACACACACCCCAGATCTAGTTCCCCGACACACTCACACACACACAC